>SNQN01007864.1:6870-31552 GCA_008642245.1 Bassia scoparia | reverse complement strand
ACGGGATTGAATCAGTAACCAATCCGCCCGCATGTAGCGGCGTCTACTCGTCTCATCTTAGTTCTCATGATGTCATAACAATTGAATTCAAGAAAACTTATCGATTTGACTTTGAAAGCGAACTAATTACTAGGTTGGGTTGCTATTATGTACAAACCAAAGATTCTACAATGGACAAGGCGATCATTTGATTGTTATCAATATTAGATAAGGTATGCCTATGAAAACCGTCGTCCATGGATTATCTGACATTAAGTGACAAGCAATGAATTCCGGATCTTGTTTTAGCAATATATACCAAGTGTGACAAAAAAAAGATGTCACAAACGAGACATGAAGACAATAGGTTAGTAAAGCATAATATCAATGTATATCCTTCTCACCTTGTCTCTGCGAAAAGCAAATTGTAAGTAAAAACTAAAAGGTCCTTTGCTTGAATGTGCTAATCAAGCAAATAAACAAGCTAGTAATGACGATAACATATGATAATAATGAATTTGTACAGATGATGATAAAATAATAAGTGTAATGAAAACGAATTTGAAAAACGTGAGTACAATCCTACATATTTACGATGAAATATTAAAAGGGAGTTTCTCTTTGTATTATTTGAATTAAAACTCATAATAATGGTTAATTCAAATTAAGAGAGAAAAAAGGAATTAAAACAAGAGTGAAAATATGTTTTTGGTGAGTAATCTCTGATTTATACCTTGATTTCGTTCGCGAATCGATTCGAAAAAGGCTGCGAGAGACTCGAATTTCAATGAGTATGTGTATGGGACAAGAGACTATGATAAGCCGTGGTGTGGCTCGTAGTAACCGTAGGGTCGTGAAAAGTGAGTCGTCCAAGTCCTCTAAAACTCGAGATCAAGGCCGTATTTATAGGCGCGGGAAGACAAGCGCACAAAAAAGAGCATAATTACCTCATGGAGCGTATATTACCGCATGATTGAGTTATGAACGCTCATGTGTGAGCGTATATGACGGCTCCTATTGAAGCTATATACGTTCCAGTATTTTGCCTTAATTCGAAGATTTTTTCTTATTTTGTAAGACACGGATTGAATCTAGATATCCCCTCCTCCAAAGAAACGCGTATCAGGGAGTTTCTAGGGGATTCCTGGAATGTTCTGTGTATTTTTTTGGTATTTCCGATTTTCTGCGTATTTCCTACGTATTTTGATATTGTAAATATGGCAAAAATTCATAGAAAATTTAGACAAATCAGAAAAAAAATAATCTAAAAATACCTGCGACAATCAGAAAAAAGGAGGATGTGATGAAAAAAAACAGAAAAAATGGAATCCCAGTGTGAAATATTTTAAAAAATCTTCCAGTTAGTAAAATTCCGAAAAAATAGAAAATGAATTCAGGAAAATTCTTTGGCCTCTTGTTTAAACCTTGCCTCATGATATTCAGAGCTGTGACTTCACATATTTTAAATTTTTACGAGTTCATTTGCGCCTTTTCGGAAATCAATCGGTCACGAAACGTTGGATAATTTTCATCATTGATTACTCATTTCGGAGCCACATTTGGTTGTCTTACAGAAGCCCCACTTTGACTGAGTCTGGAGAGACGTAAGTCTCGTAGGAAAGTCAAGTATTCGATTCGGCGGAACAACTCAAGACGTTCTGCGAGCCCTGAGTTACCCTTTTCGCCCATTGCACCCAGAGGCGAAGCCCTAACTGGCTTCACTGAGAGGTAACCTTGGCCAAACATAAACATTACCTAAGGTTTTGTTGTCTATTAGACCGTGTGTAAGTCGGTTATCCGTGGAACAGCGAAAGTCTGCTTTTCCTTAGAAAGGCTCGGCTCACCTTTCTTTCCTACCTCTTTGCTCGGGGCACCTTGATGGGGAGAAAAAGCTGACGCCAGCGCGAATTAAATGCCTGACCCAACATTTCCCGCGTATTTTTTGCCGGAAATGAGCATTTGAACTCTTAGTGATTTGTATTAATGATAGCCCTATTTGCAATGTCACAAAGGCATACGATGGGAGATTAAAGGCGACTACTATGATATAGAGAAAATCAAACCAAGATCGACGACACCTTTAGGTTCCCCATCTGTGCCTTTTTAGGAATTGCTTCTAGCGAATTTGCATGCAATGTTGACCCTTAACTTTGTGACCTTTGATATTGGTAGATGAGGACAGGATTCAATTTGGATTTTGGAATAGAGTTCCTTTGAAATTCGAAAGCGGCCTCGTCTTAGGCTCGTGGTTCAGTGAGACTATATGAGTAGTTGTTAGTGTAGAGAATGTGCTTAATTTGGAATGTTTCTGAAAGGGTGCCCCGTTGTACTAGGTCTGTAGTAAATTACTGACGACACAGTTGATATTTGAAAGTGTCTGTCTCCAGGTCTCTGAGGCTTTCTATACCCTTTTGATATCCCTGAAAATAGAGCCTTTAATATGAATAATTTTTTAGATCATACGAGTTCTTTGTACTAAGCTTCTCGATATCCTCTTAGACATAGGATTGTTGAGAGCCGCTCTGTGTCTGTCCTTCTTCCGAAGCATCATTTCTATAGATACATGATATTGATAGATTTCCGTGCCTTTTGTGAGAGATTTGAAAGTTGTGTCTTGAGAGGCCTTTTGTAGTGCCATAGACATAAGAAATTTTGACAAGGGTCATTGACATTAGGATAGGAAAGGTCTGTCTCTCGAGTAGCGCAATACATAGAGAATGTTTCAACCTTCGACACAGGTTTTGGACATGAGTGTGCAGTCTTTGGAAGTTTTGATAGAGGTTAGTTTAGTTTTTCGGCTTTCCTTTATCTTTGTCCATTTATTACGGTTCATATATGTTTTTCTTATATATTTTCATTCAAAAATAATTGATGAAGAGTTTCTTTTGGAATTTAGATATACGAAAGGAAATGTTTCCTTAGAAAGATGTCTATCTTTGAATACCGAGTTGTGATTAAGCGTAATATATGAGAAGTAAGACTCTATCCGTAATAAGAACTGAGACCATGGCTTGACTCGGATGTGACTTGTGACTAGAGTTGAATCCCTTTGAACATTTACCTGAATCTTGACATCGACTTGATTTTTGCTATATAACTATCGGCTACAGAGAAGACAAGTGATTCATATTTTTGATTAGAGTAATAACAAGTAGACTATAATTTCGTTAAAAATACCATAATAAAGACTGAATTGAATTTTTTCATTAGACTTTCCCCACTTGAATAGCTAAGACTTGAACTATTACTTTGAATAGGGAGTCCTCAATGAGGAGACAAGTATAGACACCTAACTGAAATTAAAGGGCCATGAAGGGTGAGTGGGGCGAGCCCGAAGCCTACCCAGCGAGGCTTTGAAATCAATGAGAGCAATGTAGTCCCGACGTACGGAGCTCTCTGTCAGGTTTCACAAAGGCCATAGGGGAAGGTGCCCCGATTACGGTAATGGTCTCAATGAATGAAGTTCCCCCCAATCAACTGAAGATGTACTAACCCAAAGTGTCAGGTGGCTTACTTCTTTGGGATTGAAGTCAATGAGGAGGTCTATCCGGAAGCGCGTCTGTGCCACCAGAATCAAAGAGATAGGAGTAGTGGCCTGAATCCGTTAGAGAAATAACCAGAGATCCCGGTCACATCTTTTGTAGTGTCTAAGTTTAGGTTCTTATCGAAGATTGAAATAGCTAGATGCTGGCATGGTCAGGAGGTTTGGCTAGATGTGTAGGTTCTCAAGTATTGAGTTCGTCTGTTCAGGTCTAGACGTGGCAAACCTTGATTATCAACCCTGCCCTTAGCAAGTGCAAAAAGCATTTCTTATAAGAATTGCAATTCTTATATGACAGTGTTATATTTTATTTGCTCCGAGATTTCTTCCTATCCACGGTCGACTCGAGAAGATGGCTTCCTACGTATCCTTGCGGAAAGGACCACCGTAGTTCTATGCATGAACTCCGTCGTGATACCGTGCCTGCTTGTGAGAGCTTTTGCCTCCGGTTGTAATGTGAGGACTGGTGGTTTGGAGGGGTTTAATGTGTGAAATGGCTGATGGACCATAAAGTCCCCAACGTCCACTAGTCCAGGTGCATATGGCGCAGTGTGCTTCCCTTTAAGACTTTTCTAAATGTTTATTTGAATCTGGGACAATGCGTTGGATATGGGATTTTGTGCCATTTTTGATGACTTGAAGTATTTACCACTGGCATTGAACTGTTTGATTTTTGCATATAATTTCCCTGTTCTTACCTTTTTGCCCATTTTACTCTCCTTTACTTTTTTTCTTTATTGGTGCTTTTCGCTGTGCACATACTGTGTCTTTTCTCCTACGGTCCCAACCTAGCCTTAAGATCCAAATGGCTAGTTAACCCGGATGTGATGGAGTAACATGAAAGAAGATACGTGAACTAAAATTATAGAGAACTAGTTGGAAATTTTTTTGTGAGGATAAACGCCGTCGCTTATAAAAAGGTAAAAATTGCAAGGGATTGATTTTGATGTGACAAGGGAATGAAGGAGGGTGGCATTTGTGGAGCTGTGAAAGAAGCCTCTCTGGGCATTGTTTCAATTTCAATAAGTGTAAGATTAGTATTAGGAGTTAAACTCACCGTGGTAATGAGTGATTGAGACTTGCGAGTTAAGCAATTAGAAAATGAACTATTGCCAAAACCAAATGAATATCTCATAGTTATATCTGTGGTTGCGAACTGCAAAAAACTGAAAATAAACATTACAAAGACTTAATTAGTGTAAGAAGAACGTACATGTTAAGACTCATACCAGATTCTATTTATGTGAATGTTAGAAAAATGAATTGTAATATAAAGTATTACCATGTCTAGGACTAGGACTCTGCTACCTTTGAGGGTCACCATGACTTGATCCGCTCACATCCTATAAATAGCGAAGGGCCGCGATGTTCTAGGCGCATTTTCGACGCCCGCCGTTTCGGTAAGGTGAGTGCCGTCGAACGTCCTCAAAATTTCATCGAATGTTCATCAGGTAGGTACTTATGACATCACCGCGCATACATCAACTCATGTAGTGGAATGCTAGCGTTGGGTGGTGTTGTCGAATTGAGGAAGCCATCGCCACTTTTGCCGATATAGGTTCATTGCTACGGGGGTACAGCGCTTCTCGAATAACCATTTGAAGTGCCATATGACTGAGTTGAGTGTCCCACTAGAAATATTAAGGTCCTTAGTAACCAAAGCTTTTTTAAGTTTCGGCGGAACATGGTGCAGCGGAAGTGTATCTGTCGATTTCTAAAATCACAGACATCTCCCACTGACTCTACGCAATTTTTCTCCCACAGTTTATGTTTGTCTTTGTTATGTTCCCCTTTTTTTTGGTTAGACTTTTTCCTTTAACCTACATAACTTTCATTTATAATTTTACTGCCATGTTTGTCTTAACTGTTTCAACATCTATCAACCTCGTTCAAAGGTCCTTCTATATACCTCTTATTATTCTATTAAACCTTCGACAAATATTCAGTATAAGTATTCATACTCTAGTTGATTTTGATTTTAAAGATCATGCGCGCCTTACTATTATTACTCTACGGTAGACGGTGTTAGCCAGATTTAATTAGATACCAATGACTCTGCCAATTCCTACCAAAAAACTTCAAAACAATGGACAAAGTGCGCATCACTTGATTTGTTAGTCTCAATGTTGAAATCATAAAGTGCCCAATTAGTAATAATACCACCGACCTGGTCGTATCCATTGGACCATATATATTCTGACTTTTTCTATAAATGAAAGTAGTTACAAAACGATTTAAATCGGCTTCTAGTATATTAACAAAAGCTGAATTATATTATCATAATCACATTTGTGTGGAGAATGAACGATATATAGTTAAAGATCATATATGAGACAATTTACATGAAAACATATAAGAGTACAATAGTGAGGCTTAACATTAAACATCTATGTAGAAATGTATATTCCCTCTCTGCGATAACTCAAACCTCCTCCTGTCACCTGCAACAATAATCTAATGTGGTAGAATGTAAAAATAGTCCATATAATGCCGTATTCGTTCCTTGTCTAGGTTGTTTTCAGTTATAGTTGTCTAAATTTGTGACCAAACAAAGCAGTTGGAATAATTAGGTGTATGTTACACTAATGAAACTTTTTCCAATGTTGGTATACTCCAATAATGTTAAAACACAAGAGCTCCCATTGGCCCCAAACAGTAATGAAATACATTAAACCCATAAATAATCCATACATAGGTGTTTACATAGATGCATCGATTACATTGTCAGTGTGAATAATTTCTAACATGTTTGAAATTGATAAAGATATAAACAATACTTTAAGCACCAATGAACATGATTACAAATTATTAATAAACGAGTAAGACAAACGTAATTTAAAAGATAGAAAATATAAGAGTATGAAAAAGATTGGTTTTTATAGAAAAAGATATAAATTAATTCCAGATGGAATGCTCTACCCTTATTTCGCGTGTAGATTCTGATAGAAAGAATGCTATTGCTGCAAGATTTTTGGAAATCTGTATAGTTTACAAGAGTGGTATTTGCTTGAATGTAATATTTTGAGAGAGAGAGATGTTAAATATATAAGTGTGTACTTGGGAATTGTGCGGTTAGGTGAATGTTAAGTGAAGTTGTGAAGAGAACTAAACGAAATAGGAAGAAATATTGAAGGATCTAATAGGTATGTTAATCTTTATATGGGTTAGATAGAAAATGAAAGTTCTAGCTAGATGGAGAACTCTTGGGTAAGGCGAAAACGATCAGGAGTATTAAGGCACGAGGCAAAACGAGCCAAGGAACCCTAGCGTTATATACGCTGAGGTGGAACCAGTTATTAACATATATGTGAAAATGATATACAATAATAGAGAACAGTATCCATATATGAACATCTAATGGTGAGTGAATTAGCGGAAATATAAATACATAAATACGACATCGGTCGAAAAACTAAACAGAAGACGTATCATTATAACCGTAAATGTCGTTGGGGAAAATGCCAAAAACTTCCATCTTGTATTCCATTAGAGTGTAGTTTCTTGCATGAACCGTCCATCCTAGGACGAATAATCCAGTCCTATAACCAATAACAACATAATTTTTATACCTCCAGACCGGGCTGCGTAATATCGCTTTATCCTAATGAAGGTTGCCTATATACAAGCTCTAACACTAGACCAGCGTAATATTACGCTCCAGTATACAACCTGCGTAAACTAAGGATTACGCTCACGATATTTTGAAACAGCACCAGTTTATATAGTTATTCTCACCAAAAACCTGCGACTTATTTAACCCTATTGTGTATTTTTCCTCCTAATGTTTATATCTCGTCTGTATCTTATCGCTCCCTTGAGATTTCTGAACCACAGCATCCCTAAAGAAACACTCTTGCTTCTCCATAAGCCAAGGTATTCATAGATACCCCTGTTCTTCAAATGAAACTTAAATCAACGTATTTCCGGAAGATCAATACTTTCTAATTATTCACGTATTTTAGGCTGCGTTATTTAAGTAGTAACTTTAAAACATTGCAGAATAACCGAGAAACATCAGTGAGCAAAAATCTTACTCAAGAAAGAAAATCAGAGAAAATCAAATTAATTTATATAATATACTTGCCAGGCGGCATTCACAAAATAAACTAAGTGACCATAAAACCGCAAAATCATTGTGAAAAAAAAACATTATAAGATCATTGAGATTGGTTTGGACTAGAGTTCGTAGCCTTTATACTTGGTTATGTTGTGTAAATTCCTTTGGTGTTATCGTGATGCCAAAACCGCAAAGATTGATAATAAATGTTGTTTGCTACTCATGTGTATTTTTCAAAAATATAATTCTCGTGTGAGCGTACTGAAATGGTTGTGCGCGTAAAGATACTGTATCGCTCACGTGTATAATTGTTCCAATCTTATTGTGTAGTTTGTCTCCTATGTCGATCGTTTTCTGAGGGCTCGAAAACAAACGTACTGCCACCCGACAGCTGAAAAAGAATAATGGTGTCCTGTTCAATCACTAGTGATAAGCTATTTGATAGCTTCTAATTGAGGAAGACAATCATCCTCCACTAAGTGTGTCAGTGTGCTATGACTGTTCGAGCCAAGTGGGAATCATCATTTGTAAATATCCATCGCTCGCATATGAAGTTTGAGTATTGTTAATGGAGTGTTGAAACATCATGCAAACTAATACCGTGGATGTGTGGTCCCATTTAGCAAGTCTGATGAAATCCGCTGAGTGTGAATGTAGATCTTATCCTTCGCTGCTGGAGGGACTGGGAGGCGACCACTCAAACCAAGGTCTTGAATCTATGCTTCATAAACGATTGCAATTAGTCTCTAGTGTTAGGTTTGGCCGCGCGTTCCCCCTAATGAGTTGGCAATTTGCTTTAGTATTTGGCGGATTCCAATTCTTAATTTTCTTCATGCGGTATGGATCTTGCAGCCCGATTAGTGTATTCTCTGTAGAGAAGTGAGGAATCCAATAGGAGCCAAGATGACACCTTTTGCAGTTAATCTATCATAATGGTCCTGCTCAATAATGTCATGCCAATGGGGAAAAAATTGTCTTTTGTAGGTCCCTCGAGGTCTGTTGCTGAAAGAGCCGGATTATGGTATAGAGAGTTGTCATGGTAATGGGCTGACTTACGGGAAGTCAGTTGATGTTGGATCTGAAAAAAGGTGATTCACCTACACTTTGTTCTGTGTAAGCTCATCTGTGTTTACAACCTTAGACACTTGCTGGTGTCTTTGAGCATCTATACACTGCAACTTAAGTTTTTTGAAGACAGCGCTTCAAACCGTGTGTTACTTATTCCGGTCCAAAAAGTAAAAAATGGAAGTTAATTCATAATAGTTGTGTAGTTGTGAGTTGGGAAAGCATTATAGAAGCCTATCCAAGTTTTTCCTCTCGATACTTCCCTGAGGACACATTGTAATCGGTTCCCTCTCCCCTCCCTGTATGACCATGTGCTGGACCTTTGATCTTGCCTCAATACAACCTGGTCGATGGTAATTTGAGCGGCCTTTCTCCTAAGTCCACGCTATTAAGAAAGGAATGTAGAGAATATTTTTATGCTATTCAGCTCACCTGCTGTGTGGTGTTATGGGTCTCTTTGCGCATTACGTTCATCGTGAGTACGTAGAAGAATGCTTGGCGAGGATCCTTTGCAGATACTTTCCCAATACCAAATGAAGGTGCTATGTGAAGGAACCAACTCGATCGTTTTGATATATCTCCCCAAATCTATCATCTGAAGACTTGGCGTTTGCAATTATATCCCAGCGCCCCATTAATACCACTGGATTGATGGGTCCAATAGTCAGTTTATGTAAACAGACCCGTCATAGACCCGCATAACTCTCTGCTTGCTCATTTCCTTTAAGGACCATGAGCCGATGAATCAGAACTTGCCAAAGAGGTGATGAATGGAGATAGATTGGAAATCGCCTCGAGTTGTGGTCTTAACTGGTTATGGTGCTTTTATTTCCTACAATGTAATACTTGTTGTGCTAAAATATTTCTCTTCGAGTGATTGACAAACTTCCTTAGGAAGCTGGCCCTTGAATTCTGTATAATCAGCAACACGGGCCCTTAATGATAAATCGGAATTTCGGATACTGATTATCCTTCTTGACCAAGTCTTCTACGTTTCGGTCCCCGAATCCCTTTTTATGTTCCTTTCCGTCTGCACCGACCTTCGGCCATGATGGAAGGAGCATGGATTCTGATGTGTGTATCTCAGCATTTCTCCTCTTCCATTGCCTGTGACGAAACAAGAGCTCGAGAGGTTTTTCGCGTTATGGTCCTCTTTCTTTCAGCTCACCAATGCCTCATTGTCCTCTGTTGTGTGTTCGCCGGAATCAACGGCGAGATAGAAAGATGTCACTAGCACCCACGGCATTGTTTCGGTTAGTGTGACAATTAGCGTTAATAGCCTGTTGTCCGATGTTTTGCCATGGAAGTATTTCAAGTTTTATGACTGATAGGAGCTGCGTCGGTTTTGCTTGACTTCTAGGTTGATCGTTTTAGCGGGCTCCCAAGTAGAACAATTTATGCATACGCTTGCTAATATCTTCGCCTTGAAAAATCCACCAGAAATTTACACTTTGGAGAAGATCCATTTATTAAACACGATATGGATGTTTTTGTTGGATGTTAGGTCTAAGACTACGTTTAATGAAGAGCAAACCCGTAACCTGGGCAATGTTCTTGTGAACAAAGTGTGACCTGGACTTAAGGAAACAAAGACTTGGTGACTCAAAGTTTAGACGTTAATGGGCTAAACGCTAATATAACAGAGAATATAAATGGTTGTTAAGATCATCGTAGACCAAGAGTTCAAAGACACCTTAAGGATGCGGCCTTATTCTCATGAAACCTTAAAGAACCTCATACAAGTAGAATCCTACGAGAGGTGAACAGTACTTGAAAGCTTTGAATGGGCCTAGACTCTACATTTATCAATTGCCTCCTTAGGTGTGTGGAGAATACTTATGATAGACGTCCTGGTCAGCTCATTTCTTAAGTGTTATCTTGTAGGTTGTATAACGTGTAGATTGAAGCTGATCCTATGGTCATGATTCAAGCTCTTGGGTTGAATGCACTAGATGTGCGAGTAGCCTTTAATGTCACTAGAGTATGGGTTGTTGAAGCATTAAGAATAACGAATTAAATCCCGAAACCGGTATTCAGGGATTAGGTCCTCGAATTCATAAGAAAATGAATTGAACACTAACTATATCTGTAGTGGTTAAAGAGGTAGTCTGATTAGAATGGGTCGTTAATCTATGTAGCGTTCCATATTTAAGGAATTCTTGGATTGGAATCGAACCGGTCAACGTGCCCGGATTCCCTCTTATCCTTCGATATGGATAGGTGAGACGTTTGAAATGATTTTGAATATATGGGATATTAATGACCTAGATGGATCTGAGATCCAATACCACAAATTGTCATTGTACCAATCCTCCCACCTAGCAAATATAAGAGATGTAATTGGACTTGTTAGGTGGAATACCCAAGAACTCCTAATGCCGACACCCTGAATGAAGAGTCAGTCATTACAGTGTAACAATGGCATATTTGAATTGAAACACAAATCCAATTTTAGTTCGAGATCCTGTCGTAGCTGAAATCTAGTGATAAGACTGAGCGTATGAGAATATAATTGATCAGAAGGCTCTGTGTTTGTTAAGGATGCTATGATAGATGATGATGAACCGTGAAGGACCTAACCAAGGAGTAGAGCATGGAAGTACCATTTCCAAACCACAACATTGGTGATAGTTATGGCCGAATGATCCGATACCCCATTTATGATTCTGTACAACACTTAACTGTCATCTGTAGTATATCAGCGTGTGTCAAATACTCTAATGGTGTTCGGACCCACTTTAATTGGTGGTTACAGGTGTAGAGACTTATCCTTATTGCCATATGTTTGACATTCGTATTTGACACTCAACGATGTAACCAATTAATTATTGGGTGAGAGAAAATACCCCACCTTATAAGAGATTTGAATCTCTGAGCCATGTTAGATACATAGTATTAAATGCCTCAGTTATTGATGATGCAACTAAATTAATGTCCAACCTTAGAAAATGCCTAGAAACTAGGGACCATAGACGCTCTATTCGAATGTGCATCAAGCAAAATTACAGATTGATTTATGTGATTATTGGATAGCTATCGAATCTTTCAATGTTCTGAATCACTGCACCAAATTGTGGTAATGTTAGTTCAATACCTCAGCAGGATGTCGCTCCCAAAAACTTGTTCTTTTGGGGTACTTCGCCCTCGCGCTTTAAGGGGGCTGAGATGTAGACCTTTCAGCTTACTGTAATATGTCATGGAATTGAGTCCATGGAATTCGTATGTTGGTAATGCGTATTGCTGGGTGTAGTTTGTTGCTGTATCTTGTGATGGTTGCGTATCGTACTCTATAACTCCGTCTTATTGAAAATCTTGCACTCTTATATATGAGGTTATATTATCCAATCGGTTAGGAAAGTATGAGGACTGCTTGCCAGAAAGTTTTCCCAGGTGTTTTCTGTTGCGACACCTTCCGGTAAGTACACCAAAGAAACATAGTTGGCTCGTCCCTGCATAATTCCAATAGGTCCGAGATAACCAAAGTAGTTGGCGATACAAAGACTTCAGGAGAGACTCTCATGCCCGGTACGAGTAGTTTGCCAAAACAAATCGATAGTAATGCTCCAGTCCGCCCGCAATGTATGCGGTCCTCTACTCGTGAATTGAGTAATGTGTCTATAGATGTAACGTGTCATGAGTTTCATTAGACGGATTGAGTTTGAATTCAAGAAAACTTTAAAACTCCGATTTGACTATTGATAAGCTCGCACAACTATATATTCACATTATAAGCCGGTTTGACGGCTCTTTCTCTATAATTAATGAGTCCAAACCAAGAACGTTCTAAATTGGACAAGGCGCTTGTGATTATGTTTTGGAATGTTGTTTATTGTTCTTTAATATTTAATAAGGTGCCTATGTAAGAGCTGTGTTTCGGTGCGCATGATTAGCTGACATCTAGCTTGTGACAAGTGCAACATATCGTTTTTGCCTGGTACAGTTGGTTTTCTAGCCCAATAAGTTATACAAGTTGTGACCAATCAAAAAAATTGTACATATATTACGGTAGCCTTCCTATGACGACAAAGATAGAAGCCTAGTATAAGACAAATTAGATATTGCAATAGTATATCTAATATCATCACGCTTTAAATAAGGGTTGAATACAATTCTGAACAACTTGTAATGCAGGAAAGTGTTAAACCGATTAAAAATAAACTTGATCACGTTGCCCATGGCTCTTTGCTTGAAATTGCTATATATCAAGTACAAAATACCATACCAAACACTTTCCGTTTAAAGTGTTGACTGATTAAATATATGAATGACATCAAAATTATCATCAACTGCGAACTAGATGATGATAATAATAATAAGAATGAATGTTAATGAAAACGAATTGGGGAAAAACGTGAGTGACAATCCTACATATTTACATGAATCAATTAAAAGGGAGTTTCTACTTTGTATGATTGAATTAAAAATCATAATAAGTGGTTAATCAATTAAGAAGACAAAGGAATTTAAAAAAGAGTGAAAATATGTTTTGGTGAGTAACTCCAATTTATACCTTGATTTCGTTCGTCGAATCGATTCGAAAAGAGGCGCGAAGACTCGAATTTCAATGAGTATGTGTATGGGACAAGAGACTATGATAAGCTCGTGGTTTCTCGTACGTATAACCGTTGAGGGTCGTGAAAAGTTGAGTCGTCCAAGTCCTCTAAAACTCGAGAGGCAAGGCAGGTATTTATAGCGCGGAGAGACAAGGCACAAAATGAGCGTGTATACGCTCGATTGGGAGCGTATATACGCTCATGATGAGCGTATATGACGCCTCATGGTGAGCTATATACGCTCATGGCTGAGCGTATATTACCTCATTTGAGCTATATACGTTCAGTATTTTTTGCCTTAATTTCGAAGATTTTTTCTTATTTTGCAAGATCACGGATGATCTAATATCCCCTCCTCCAAGAAACGCGTATCTAGGGGTTCTAGGGGATTTGGAACGATTCCGTGTATTTTTTTGGTAATTTTCGTATTTTTTTTGCGTATTTTCCTACGTATTTGATATGTAAAATATTGCAAAATCATAGAAAATGTGTAGGAAAAATTCAGAAAAATAATCTAAAAATTACTGAGCGAACTCGAAAAAAAAATGAAGAATGTTGAGCAAAATTTGAGGAGGTTTGATTATTATCCAGAAAAAATACCTTGAAAATTATGATGGAGGTAAAGTCATATCAAACCTAGTGTAAAAATGTATTTGTGAAAAAAACTATCAGTTAAGTTAGAAAAATTCCGAACAAAAATACGAAAAACTGCATCATAGGTGTTGGCTCTGAGGTTGTTTTGACGTTAACTTTGCCTCATGATTTCGAGTTGGACTTCAACAGTATGCCCTTTGAAAATTTTTACGAGTTCGATTGCGCCTTTCGGAATCGAATCGTCACAGAAACGTGGTATGTTTATCATTGATTACTCATTATAGGTGTAGCAACAATCTATTTGCATGATTTTCCTTAGCGGTGTCTACACAAATGCCGAGAGTGGCTGATGATGACCGTATGACCGATATTTTTCCCAAGCATATATTTTTGCCGTCCCAGTACAATCCGCCAGCACATGTGCAAGATTGCTCAATTATTGTCTTTCATGCGTAAATCTCACCATTGAATTCTTTACCATACTCACATTATGTCACATGTATCCTCAATCTTGGCGATAAAGTACACCATCACCCTGGTTAAAACCCAATTTGTCAATTGTTGATCAACTTTGCTCCAGTCAAATGTTGAATATCATACCAAATCAACGCAATTGAAATATCCGCATGTACGTAAGATTCTCCGATATTATAATTCTAAAAATGTAAACAGTAATACAACTTGCGCCTCAATTAATCGTGTTAAAATGAGTTAAGGTGGACCATGCTTGCTGAGAGTTGATATGTGAATTACCGGAATCAAAAAATATTGGGTCACTTGGTGTGACAATCCAGATAACTGCTATCAAGTGCGCTAGCTAATAGCGGTGCCAACGAAGTGCAGATTCTATTCATTCGGATTACAGAAGATGTATTTGAACAAATAATTTGCAAGACAGGCCAATTATGAATTGTCTTAGTCTAGAATTCACAAGGAGTTAAGCAGCATACTAAATCCGCCTCTTGTAATCGCCTTTCTGAGCCCAGAATGAAGTAATTTCTTTTATCTTAGACATAGGTTTCTGTGAATACTTGTCCTAACTTTCAGTATTTCATTATGAGTAAAATAATGCTGTCTCTAAGCATTATTGTCCCAAGTCTTAAGTGTATGGCATTGTTTAGATACTGACTTCAATGTGGTGGAACCTGCTCAAGCTTGTAAAAGTGTGTATCAAAGAAATTCAAAACGGCCGAGACAGCACTTCAGGTGATTGCCTTTGTTTTGATGGGGTGGGTGGACTAACCACGGCAGGGAGGCCGTGGACTACGATCAGCGATAGTTACCACTTTTGCAATGGCCTTTCCTATGCTTTGCGCCTCAAAATGGTTGTGCGCAGTCATTTAATAAAAACTTCCATTTTCATGACTATTGATCATTCAACGAGTAGTCAAAATTAATCGATTGATGTAACCAGTAATAATATTATGCTCAATAACTGTGTCTTCTCTAACCACTATGATTTCAGTATGAAGCACCTAATTGTATCTTTCGGAGCACATTGCTGTATGTTTTAATTTAGTTCTTTAATTTCTACTAGCATTTATCTGTTTCTATACATCTAGTTGTTGACATAAAAACCAATATGTTTTAATGTCCTAGACAATTGATCGTAGCTAAACCGCTATGAAAAAGCCCTCCTACTTGGCCAACAACTAATGCCAGAGTGGATTGAACTATTTGCCCGATTGTAGGTATTGAATTGGCCCTTTGGTTATCTTATTACTATATAGAGTATGAGTAATATGACACGTACCGTGTCATGGAGTCCCAGCACACAGGAGTCTGCCAACGTAGATGTGTGTTAGTATGTTAATAGCGTGATATATGTAATTGTAATTTAGGTATGTAATAAATTTTAGAGAATTTTAATATTTTTCACAAAAATGATTTGTATGATGGTATTGATAATTAATAAGTGTCCACCCAGGACCCAATTGTAGATAATTTATAATTGAGCGGAATAATTATTTATAGCGTGATTCACTATATGTTACTTGAAATTCTTGAATCGACACCAACCATTATTTTACTCACACTTTGCACTGATACTGGTTTCTCATCTGCTCATCAACACTGATTTCTGTCCCATTAAAATAGTAAAAAAACTCAATGGGACAGTTCCAACCTTAGACCAAAATTTTCTTTTTCGTTTTATTAGGTAGTATATTTAGCCCATGATGACAAAATAATCGAATTTGTCATGAAACATCCATCCCCAAAACCTCAAAAAGTTAGAATAAACAATAAAGTTCAATAAAGTACTCAAATAAATTTGATCGCAACCAGCAGATTTCTAGTCTCAAATTGAAACAGTCAGAGAAGTCTAATCGATTCCTACAAAAAGAAATGAGTCGAACCAAAATAAATCCAAATAAAATATAGAAAATTCCTAAAGCTACTACATAAGCACTATTAAATACTTATTAAACCACACCCGTGAAACTACTCTATGACATACATATTTATCTAAACTAAGGCTCAAGTTGCAACCATTCTCCAGCTAAATAGTACCTGTGTTAAACCAATCGCACATTTCTCGCGCTTAATATTTAACCTACAACTTGTATTCAACCAGTACATCATTAGTATTAATGGACAATGTGCTTTATGCACCGATTTCTTATACCATGTTTTGGTCGAATCAACCAATAAAACGCATCCCTTCTGTAGTAGTCATTTGCTTGCAACCGCCATGTGAAAACCAGTATTTAGTCAAAAAAGCGCCATAATATGTGTCCCATACCATAGCAAGTTATTCATATACAAGGTGTATCGATAGCACCATCAGAAGTTAACAAATGAAACCCAATTGCCCTACATAGAAGGAATTGTTCGTGAATGGGCTGGAATTAGAACAATTCAACAAATGCAGTTGTTAAGAATAAGGGGGAGGGAAACGAAATGAGCAAAACCATGCATCACTCCTTCTCCATCGTACTCTTTCCTCCTCTCCTCCCCTCGTCATCTCATGCATCAATCATCATTGCTGCCCATCATCTTGATCGTATCATCATTGTCAACTACTTCCTCGACTCCTTCATCCTCCTTAGCTCATCTTCATTCACTCTCTTCATCCATCTAATGCTTAATCTTATAATCTGCCCTGTTCCCTATCCTCTGATCATCAATTGGAGGAACACCAAATATGAGAAAGCAACCAACAAGGAGAAACCTGAGCTTGAAAGGGAACAGACCAACCCCTTGAAGCCATTTGTGACTAATTGTCTGGAACAATGACAGGGATAGCAACAATGTTGGTTATCAGCCCTTAGATCATCTTTCCATCCTGTTTCCACCCTAGAGCTGAATGACGAAGAATAACCTAAACCAAATCCAAAAATCTTACTGAGGGTACTTTTCTAGTTCCCCCTAGCCTCTAACAATAATTCATCTTGAACCGCTGGTTCCCTACCTTCTTGCTACTTCTAGGTGGTGTTTACCACTGTCAACTGCATTCCTCAACTTGAGATCTTAGCACATCACCAAAAACTACTGTCGAGACCCTTCTGCTTTAAGTATAGCTTAGTAAAGATAGTGGTGTGATGAATGATCAATAATTCGATCATTTGATCACATCAGAACAGGAAAAGATTAATCTTGACTTATCTTCATTCATGAGAAACATCAAAAATCCTCTCCATGATGCGTTACTTTCCCCTACCTTGAAGCCCTTGAGATCAGAACCTGTTTACACAACGGGATGCAGAACCAGCATGTCTGGTTCCTTGAGATTAATCATAACTTAAATGAACAGGTTTCTTGGGCGAATCTTTCCTAGAAATGAAAACTCATAAAATTCTCCCTAGTGTGACCCTACAAACACGGCCACCACTCACCAGGTACTGTTCAAAAACACATCTCTGGTATCCCTAACAAATCAGCCAACAAAGATGATAGAAAAACTCACATCGAAGTCACAACTCGAGAACCACATAGACATATCCGGGGTCGGAACAACTTATTTCAAGTAGAAATATGAACATTGAGATAAACATGCCCTGGACCCTTCATAATAAATAAGCTACTGAGCTTTACACTTACACAATGCCATAGTCACGTCCTTCTTGTCACAAAAAGCGTGCAATTCATAAACGTTCTCCTATATAAGAACTCCGGACACAAAAAGCATATCAAAATTAAACCTTGCCTCAAACGACAAACAACACTGACAATACTAGCACTTAAATCAAGAGGGCTTACCAGGAATACCATGTCCCCGAACCCACACTTTGGTTACTGGACCTATTTGTGGGGCCACTAGTTTGGCACCAATGTTTCGGGCGTCCGTGAATAACCTATATAGGCACGGTGGCGATCCCCTCAATTCGACAACACACCCCAACGCATTCACATACGAATTCCATGGCTCAATTCCATGACACTGAAGCTGAGGTCACGCCCCCTAAGGCGAGGCGAAGCCCTACACCTGGCTTCTGAGAACAAGCTGCTATTAACCGGCTTTTGTCGGGACTCACAGGAACAGAGAAAAACTTTTTAGAAACCGGCCTTTCTACCTTTGTTGAGGCAACCTGCGAAATGCCAAATGTGCAATCACTTTCTTTTGCATTAATTTTTTTATTGATGTCAAGCAACGAGCACATATGAAGAGAAAATCAAACCACCTGTTCATTGTCATTGCCATGAGGGTCGTGATGAGTGTAGTAGGTACATGGTGCGATAAATATGCCAGAATCCTGACCTTCTCTTAAACGAAAACCATTGATATTCATATCCTTTACACTCAACTCAAGGGGGCCTCCTCCTTCTCAAAAATTTTACAATAGTCCATTGAGAATGGACTGCAAAAAAATTTAATAGGCAACCAATAGGAATGCAGCAAAAAGTCAACCATTGACTTTCAGTTATGTTAGGTTTAGTTTTTTTCCTTATTTCATTATTCTTAATATATTTTTTTTATTTTCARAAAAATAATTTTGTAGATTCATAAAATGTTTTTCGAATTTTAGAAAATTAATTTCGAAAAATCCTAATTTCTGATTTTTCGATATTACAGAAATTAATTTTCAAAATTACAAAAATTAATTTCTAAAAAATTAAAAATATTGAAAACCAAAAACATTTTAACTTCCGATCAGAGTGCCATCAAAGGGTCGACGGAGCTCCGATCAAAGGGCCGACGGAGCTCCGTTCAAAGGGCCGACGAAGCTCCGATCATAGGGACGACGACTCTCAGATCAAAGGGCCGACGACTCTCCGATCAAAGCTCTGATTTTAGTTTCATGAAAATCGGAATGGTGTGCCGCGAAATTTTTGTTGATTTTTTGGGAATTTTTTTCGAGAATTATCATTACCCTATCACCTACGTCGTCGGTTACCGGCGTTAATGGAGCTTCAATGCATATGGCCCAAGGAAGAAGAAGATGCATGTTCATGGTAACCGCTACACGTTTATGGGTTTGCGTCAAATTCGTTTTCAGGTCATAGCCAAAATGTACGATGGACACAACCGTAAAAAATTAAACATGAAATTTTAAATAAAACGCAGGCTTAAAAAAAGGTACTATGGTACTGACCATATTAGTTACTGGGCTTGACCAAATAACTATTAAACATAGGAAAGGTCATCCATTATTTTAAAAAAATGACTTAAGTTTTCATTCGACTAGGTTTCAACATGCACTTGATCAGCCCCGTATCTGGGCCCCCATTTCAGAAGTCTAGTTATTCACAGTCAATTAAAATAATCATGCACTAAAAATCAATAAATGCTAGATAGCACGGTGGTTTGCATCTTGATTTGGATAGTGTGTGACTAATCTTCTTAGTAGCAGGGTTCGATTTTCAATAGCATCAATTCTACATTTTCCCCACATTTATGTTTAGTCTTTTTTTCCCCTTTTTTTGGTTATTTTCTTCAGAACTTTTCATTTATAATTTTACTCATGTATATGTTATAACTGTTCAAATTTTCACCTCAAGTTTCATTACTCTTTATTTTTTTAAACCCACAAAATAATATAGTATTCTCTCTGTTTTTTTAGTTGCTTACTTTCTACTAACGTACATATAAACTGTTATGCAATTCCTACAAAAAAAAGTCTCGACAATCACCAATTATATTCACGCATATTACCATTATTTTTCTATAAGAAATTCTCATACAAGTTAACTTATTAATCAAATTTGAGAGACATATGTAAGACAACTGAAATTTGATTAACAACTTAACTTCTATGAGAATTTCCTATTGAAAAACTTATGGTAATAGCCTTCCGTTTTGTTGGTGATTTCCTTTAGTTATTTGTACGAATTTGGATAACAGTTTACTTAGATTTTTCCTTTAACGAATTAAAGTCTCGAAACTACCAAGGTATCATTTCATTGAAATGAAAATATAAGAGACATATTTAAGACAAATGGAATTTGATTAATAACTTAACTTGTATAAGAATTTATTATAGAAAAAATAATGGTAATAGCCGTGAATATAATGGTGATTGCCAAGACTTTATTTGTAGGAATTGCATAATAGTTTATATGTACGTTAGTAGAAAGTAAGCAACTAAAAAAAGGAGAGAATACTATATTATTTTTTGGGTTTAAAAAAATAAAGAGTAATGAAACTTGAGGTGAGAATTTGAACAGTTATAACATATATGTGAAATGAAAATAAATGAAAAGTACATGAAAAGTAAATGAAAATAACCAAAAAAAAGGGAAAAAAAAGACTAAACATAAATGTGGGGAAAATGCAAAATTGATGTTGTTGCATCGGAATAATCAGTCATAACAACATAACAACATAATTTTTCCATCGGCCTAACATCAGTCATAACAACATAACAACAGGAATAACACCAGTTTAGATCAACTGGCTTATTTCGTTAATTTAGATCAACTGTTCTTAGGTTCAGTTTACATCAACCTAACATCAATCATAACAACATAACAACAGGAATAACACCAGAATAACCGAGTGTGCCATCCAGAATAATCAGTCATATACTCAKAGCATAACAACATAACAACAGGTAAAAAAGTTTTATTTGGTTGATGATTTAGCTTTAGAATATATTGGTTATTACCACAAATACATGTTATGTAATAATGTTTTCAAAATATAATTCTCTAGGATGATGATGTGGTAAAAAAGTTTGCTGTCAAACTTGCATCATTTTAGTCTTTGTTCCGTCCAATGAAAAAGGAATCCAAGGCGATTATATAGCATGTGTTTAACGAATATCTCCACAAGGAGTAAGTCTAGTTTAGCATGGAATTATATCCTCCGCATATGAGTTGAGTATTGTTAAAATAGTTGAAAATGCATCTAATACGTGTGTGTCACTGATGAATCCAGTGACGTGTTAGTTAGAGCAAAATGGCTTGATTTGACACGGATGGATCTATGCAGCTTGTTTCYTGAAAGCAACGTTCACGAGCAAGTATCTGAGTATTCTAATTGCGTATATGTAAAGACAAAAGTTTGTATAGATTTTTTAATGAACCTTGGTTATCTTTTCGTGAAAAAAGGTTATTAATTGTGTTGGAATTTGGGAAACATTGATGAAGCCATCAAAGTTTTACATTCCAACAACCTTCCAAGTATGTTGCTACCAGTGGTAATTCTATGATTCCCAGAGTATTATGTTTTGCATCTTTTAATGTGTTCGGCTTTGCAGACTACATTTCCAAAAAGGAGGAAAACAACTACAAATTATCTAACAGATACCCATTCGGTTAAGACATCGTACTTGCCCGATGATCCAGACACTTGCCAAGAGGTGATGATGGAGAGGAAACTCAGTTATGTGTTTTTATAAATTTTTGTATATTTTCGATATTAATATGTATACTTTGGCTTGGCAGATTATGTTCCCAATTTTTGCACCTGATCCAGATCATTGGTTTTTATGTGTCATTTCAATGACTGTGAAAAGGGTTTTCATGCTTGATTCTTTGCCGGATGAAGAGAATACGCCGAAGTGGTTTGACATTCTTAACGATCAGGTGAATTCCGGTCAGATAAATAAGCCAATATCCTACCAGAGGCATCATTTTTACATGATGTTTTTGTTGTAGGTGAAAAAGTTGGTAGGGCATTTTACTACAAATGGACAAGACAAGATGATGCGGTTTAAAGAAATTATAATTAGCAAGTGGAGCAAGTGCCTACACCAGAACAGATCAATGGGTAAGTCTCATTACATTACTCGCAATGGAAAAATTATGAAATCGTCTCATTTTAATGTAAGTGTCTGTATTGAACTTAGGTATGACTGTGGGATGCATGTCATAAAGAATATGGAAGCCCCAATCACAGGAAGTGGCGCACTAAAAAATACTTCGAGGTAGAAGTTGTTTTGTTCTGTGCTCATGGCAACGCCCTTATTCTTTGATGGACATTATTATTAATGACCTAACCTTTAATAATTCCATCTCCCCAAAATTATAGAACACCAATGCACACCGTTTCAGGATGCTGGTGTCGTTCGTTGACTGGGATGAGAATACATTTAGAGATGATGTCAAAGAATGAAAGAGCAAACATGATCATGATCTGAACAATTAATGTGTTAATGTGTGTTAATGTTAATGTTTCGGAACAATTTATGTGTTAATGTATTAATGTTCATGTTAGCATAAGTATTAATCTTTTGGAAAACAAATATTAATCTGTTGTAATATTAATGTGTTGTAATATTAATGTCACTAAATAGAACAATGTAATGGTAGTTTGTGTTTGTAATTGTAGTAATACTTATGCTGTAATATTTATGTAGGTGAATAGACTAATGTAATGGTATTCTGTATTTGTTTCTAGTATTGTTAAGTTAATTCTATTAAAACTTGCATTATTGTATACATAGTTGAGGCAAAGTATGGTAATTGCCAGAAAGTTTCCAGGTTTTTGCCAAATACAAGAATTGTTCTGTTCAAGTACTTCTAAAAGAACTTACAAAGTCTCGCAATGTCAAAACAAATTGTAGTGTGAATAGTAATGTCCAGAAACGATTTAGGTTGTTGCCAAGAACAATTACAATATCCCCATAATAAGCGGTTAACCTTTTCAACAACAGTGTGTCGTTTGATGTTTTTCGGTTTGTTGTGCTCGCTCGTCACTAGCTTTGCTAAAGTCTTCAGTCGTTCCGTACACATATTTTGTGTCTAACCAAAGAAAACTAAAACTGTGAAGATAAGTTAAATAGGTGAGAATCGAAACATTGAAGTGGAACGTACCGAGTAAAATATGTCCTTCATGGCATTGATATCACCACATTCAATATACTTGATGACATACATTCCACAATCATGACTGAGAAATGAGCGAGTTGATTATTATCAACTTAAAATTAATTTGTGATAAGTCTACAAATAAAGAGACAAAAACACACCCATTTGGTTGAGGTTTTACGGCGACAGTGTCAATTCTGAATTTCTTAGCATCACTGAATAGATGACGTAAAGTACGATTTCGTCGAAAGCCCTGTGAAGTTGCTTTAATCTAATCACATTGAACACAACAATTCAGTTACCAGGTAATACGAAACATTCAAGTTATTGCCAAAAAATGTTGAAATCATACCAAATCACACGCAAATTGATATCGCTGTTCCGAAATCCCCATTGAATCCAAAATGTAAACGGCTTTGTTCAAAATATGATAAACCAGTAGGAACCAATGATTTGAATCCGTATCGAGCATAGGGATGAACACTTGCTCAGTGAACAAAGCCTTGAATAAATTGTTTGTCTGTTTGCAAGTATTTGATTCTTAGTTACGATTTGTCTAACCTGCTCAATTTTACTGATGTCCTCGGGCACGTAGGTTTCAATTGATTCTGTGCACCACTTCATAAGTCAGCTAGTTGGACTAACCAAGCCCCCGTGTCATGGGCTCCCAGCACACAAGAGTCTGCAACGTGATAGTGTGTTAGTATGTTATTAGCATGAAGGTTATGACCAATAGTATTTATGGAAATAACCAGATATATGTTACTTGGAAATATGATGACCATATCATCGTTGTAGCACCRTCTTTCATAAAGCATCTCAGTTGCACGCCGTATAGGTAGACATTCATGAACTTCAAACCAAAAAATAATAAGTGCATGCACAATTCCAAATAAAGAGAAAACAAATAGAATTTAATACACCAATTAACTAAGTAGTTGCATACAAAGTCAGATAACCATCCATCTGGATAAATACAAAGCGTTTCACCAATAGTCAGCCTATGCCTTTCTTCTTTTTGTGCACAATAAAGCTCTGTGGATTTATAACCCCTGTGAACATTTAAGCATATTTGCATTTCTACAGGTGACAGGAGCGGTAGCGAAACGTAGAAGACTGGATCCGGTGCATTGTGCTCCCAGTACTTTCAACAAGTGTACTTTCCCATAAGAAACCTCTCGGCACCATTACTTATGTTGTAGTTCCGACGCCACTTACGCATAAATATAGTCCAACCTTTCAAGCTATATTTTAATCAGTATTATTTAAATAGTAAAATATTAATCTAAAGATATAATAGTAAAATATTAATCACAAGATTAATATCAATCCAAAGTTAAATATTAATCTGAAAATTAACTAGTAAAATATTAATCCCTAATTAATTAATCCAAAGTTAAATATTAAACTAACTTGAAAGGTTGAATATTAATCTTAATTCATAATAGATAAACAAGCAATCTATTATACTAATACTGTAAAAAAATTCCACCTGCTAATTTTTCCCTCCCAATTACGCTCCAACCCAACTTAATTAAATGATTGCATTTATTAAAAAAAAACTAACGAAGCATAATTAATAAAGTGTCTTTGAAAATTTAAGTTGATCTTATTCTATGCTTTCTACTCTTCTAATTTCTCCTTCTTAAATAACTTTGAGAATAGAAATTTATACATCTATAATCTTCCAACTATTGTTAA
>SNQN01007863.1:0-31552 GCA_008642245.1 Bassia scoparia | reverse complement strand
CTCCACATTTGTATCCGTGTGCTGATTTGGACGAAACATATCTACCCGCTCAAAAAGACCAGCAGTAACGATTTCCGGCAGCCCATTAAAATATCCTTCCTGAAACACTGCACAAAACCCTAGGTCAGTCCGTAGGGGAGAAAGATCCGAGGATCCCAGGCGCTTCAAGGCATTACCACATCCGCGATGGGAAGCTGCGCGCAATGGATTACTAGACACAGCGTTAGAAATTTATCTGTACTCAAGTTGTATTTGTCAGGTATGCTAAGCCTTTCCCGTCAACGAGGAATCCCCAAAAACTTCCCACTCCGGACTCCAAAAACATATTCTTTGGGTTGAGGCTCAATTTGTACTTTCTTAATTCCTCAAAGTTCTCTAAGATCGACGATGGTCGGGTACACGCGCGCAAACGTCAGGGTCGCATATGAGAACGTCTTGTACTGTTGCTCTCCGTCCCGAATTCTTGTAAGATACTTAATCCGTTATTGAACTCATTTCGTCTTACGCAAGACTATCGCTCTGTTCATCAGAACCATCTTAGCCTGCACAAATATGTGAGGTCGGCATTTTTGTCTTAGACACTGTGTTATGAATCGTGCAAATCTCCTCGTCGACTGTAAGATTGAGTCAATCCCGTGATGCAAGCAAGTTTTTAAAACGCCGCCAACAAGGGCCAATGTTTAACCCTCGTCGTTATGTTAATCGAATGCCAGAATAAGATCGCACTTTGATTCAACAAAAGTTGGAAATAGCGCGGAGTCGTACTCGGAAATACTCGAGCCAACTTGATAGAGGGTTGAGTAAAAAGGCCCCGGATGGTTGAAAATATATTGAGATTTCTCTATCCGGTTTTCATAACAAGGGTGGTTTGCAAAATGGTTGATTCTAAGAGTGATCCGATTCTCACGCCAATTAGCATGCCTTTTTAATGATATGGTATATTGCAAGAAGCTGTCGTGGTGCTCCCTCGGACAAGTTTTATGACTAGAAATCAAAGCTCTAGCATCCACAGTTATTTGGTGGTAAATCTATTTTGTCTGATGTTTTTCTCTTTTGAATTCTGGCTACATGAGGATTTTTGTCAATAGTATGTAAATAGTCTGTAGGAAAATACTACGCCAAGAAACTATCTAATGAAACCACTAGTTAAGCCACCATAAATATCTGGCGCGGAAAGTACGTGGAACCTTTCTGAGAACGTTCTTAGAACTCCTTTGCTTGGAGAGCAAGGGTGTCTAGGTGCGTCGAATCAAGGGAAATCAACGAATAAAATCGGAGGAAATCCAACATTATTATTGACTATACCAGAGTGGTGTGTTTGGAAAATATATATCTCAACCCAAGACTGAGCCCGGTTATAAATATACGCGAAATGGAGCGTATATACGACTCGTATCGAGATATCCCAGATAAGAGTCGTTCGAACTACACATACGGCAGGTTTTTTTGACCACGCCGTTTGAAATACATGACCGCGAGCTAACGTCTCAAAGCTTCAGCGTCAGACTGAATTGCCAAAATCCTATGGGAGTTGCAGCGTATAATACGCTGCATGAGCGCCTCATAGCCTTTAAGGGTGGATCAGGAAAGCTTAGCGTATTGTATTATGCAGCATCAAGCTTATTGACAGACGTCGCGTCTATTTAAAGCGCGTCCCAGGGTTCCTTTGCTCAAAAATTTGCGCACTGCCTTCGTGCAATAATAATTAGTTAGTCCTGCCACCTTCCATCCTGCTCTATGCTCGGGTTGCACACCCGCACAATTCAGCATACCACCGCATCGAGTCTCATATAAGGCAGTTTCATATTACAAGAGTACACAATAAACTCCTCGATTTCCCTGCAACCTGCCACTTCCAAATAACGTCTTACCACAACTCGTTTGTGTATAACACTCTTACTATCAGCTATCGTTCTTCTCCAGTTGTGTCAATCAAGCAATTCCCGATATCTCCGTTGATCAACGTGAATCAAGACGCATGCTGATAACAATGTTGGGTTCGAATTTCTGTAGATATCACTCACAATAATTCTCTCTCACACTTTCTCCTTTTAACTCCCTTCTAGTTGACTAACCATTGTTATGGATGGGATAATAAAGGTCGGGCAATTAATAAGACAATGTAAGATAACACACGTGTTTTAATACGTTTCATGTAAATATGTAGGGTTTCTTAATTGCTTTCAATGTTAGAACAAAGTTGTTGTCGTTTATTTTGGTTGTTATACATATTTATGACTATTCCTTCGATTGAAAATTATTGAATCCACATTGATCATCTACACAAATATCCCTTTTTCCTGTATAGCCAATTCAAGGCGAAGATCCCATGGTTGCGCTTGCGTTTTAATCGAGGGATCTCCGCGAATGTCAATTGTTTTTTTTGTTAAGCCCTTCTCTCATAAGTAAAGACTGACTTTTGACAACCCGTGCCAAACCGGATTCGATTAGTCTGCATGGTTCGTTTTAAAATAGTGCACGAGAACTAAACTCCTGTTACTTTTTCCCTTGTGTTGGCAGATTTAGGGTAAGATGATAAATCTGATCCCAAATTGAGCAAAGGACACAAGGGTGCTGCGGAAACAGTGTGAATTTTTTTTAATTCTTTGTCTTAAATGTGCGCTCTCGTAAGATGATTGTTATGGGATTGTGTGTTGTTCTCTCAATAAATATTGGTTGTATGGGTCCTTGATTCTCAGCTCTCAGGTGCTCATTTACATTCTTCACATATTATGTCTTCTAAGATGTTTGACACCGTATGTTAGTAGAGTACGTGGCGGGATGATTAGTTGTTAAATTTATGTTTCTATGATTTTTTATTAAAGTTTTATACGAACGATGGTTATATAAAGAGAGATATAGATAGACCGGAAATACGGGAACCTTTAGAAACCATCTAGAACTCCTTGCTTGGAGAGCAAGGGTGTTTCAGGTGCGCTCGGACGAACAGTGAGTAGAGGAATCACGACATAATCGGAAGGAAATCAAAATATCTCGAGGTTTTGGAAAAAATATACGCATAGGGCTGCGTATATACGCAGCCCTCTGCGTATATAACGCAGGTCACTGCGTATATACGCGTTCTCTGCGTATATACGTAGGGTTCGACCTCTTCAGATCATTTCCCGATGCTGGGGCCTAGATCAGCATGCGCTTGATACCTGCTCAGTCGAACACACACGGGTTTTCAGATTCGTTAGGAATTAGAGTCCGCGTGTGGCTCTACCGGGGTCGGTTGTGACATCTAACTTACAGCATTCTCTTTCCCTGGTACAGGATAGTATCAATCTAACATAAGGTTCTCGCGCGGTGCAATGGAACTTCTCCAAACATCTCACGTCAGAAACACTCAAACCAATTCGCTCTTGAGTTCTAAGCATCGATTCTGTTCGATTCAACAAGCAAAAACAGGGCGTATAAATCTGAATTACTCAGCCCACAACTTTTTGTTATCTACTTACTTACTTTTGTCACTGTATTAAACGCAGACCTGCGTATATACGAGGCCACCTGCGTATATACGCAGTTCCTCTGGTCGTATATACGCAGGCCACCTGCGTATATAGCAGTTCCTGGTATATACGCAGGGTTTGCGACTCCGTTTTTTCCCTCGTGCCTATAGATAATGCCTACCTTGCATCAGTCCGAACACACCGTCAACCGACACTTCTTTCTGTCTCTCTCTGTCTCTACTTACGCATTCTCTCTCACTCCTTCAACACTCCAAAACACATTGCTCTTGAGTTTAAGCCATCGATTCTGTTCGATTCAAAAGCGAACAACAGGGTATAAATCTGGCAGATTACTCACCCAAACACTCTTTTTGAACTCTACCTTAATTCCTTTGTCATTTTTTAATTTGACTAACTTATATGCGAGTTTCAATTAAATCACACAATGGTAGAAACTCACCTTGATAGATAGAATCACGATCGTGAAAATATGTAGGACTCGTTCCTCACGCTCTGTTTTCAATTTGTTTCATTAACACTTATTATTATTATCATCATCTTGTCACAATTCATTATTTGCATATGCTGCTTAAGCTGTCAGTACATGAGAATGCATGTTGTCTTTTGTCTTGATTAGGCAATTCATCAAGGACGTTCTTTTAGTTTTTGACTTTAAGTGAAGAGCACGCTCATTTTGTTGTTTTTGAAACTGCCTAAGTTTGCGAACAAGGTGAGAAAGGCACACATATATATTATATGCCTTACTGAACCCTTGTGTTTTCACTAGTTTGTATATATTATATTTATCAACTTGTATATATTGCTTTACACACGCGAGGTGGGGGACTTCATATTGCGTATACATTAAAGTCAGTAATCATGAGACGACCGGTTTTTCTATAGCACCTTGTTATATGGACTAACATCAAATGATGCTTGTCATCAATAGAAGTCCTTGTTTGTACATAATAGCACCACCTAGTAATTAGTGCTTCAAATGTAATCGATAAGTTTTTTCTTGATTCAATTGTTATGAAAGTCGGGCGGTGGAACCACACTTTATGGCAGAGATCTGAGTAGATATCGAGGCCGCTACATGCGTGGCGGAGCGTATAGGCGTTAACTCTCTGACATGCATCACACTCCGGTACATGAAGCGGAACCCAGCACTTTTGAGTGTAACTGGAGCGCGGCTAGGTGTCGTGCGGGTCCAGACGTTAGGGCACCAATGTTGTTCTGTGAGCGTTCCCATTTAGAGGGATTGACTATATGAATAGGTTACGGGCACGGTGGCGATCCCTCAAGTCTATGGGGAAACATTGAACTCCCCAAGCATTATAATTATATTGTGCGGTGTAGGGGCAGGGTGTAGAGACTAGATATGTATACAGCTGGACGACACATGCTATGGAGGTGTTCTTGCGTTGCGACCTAAGGCCCGACGCGCGCCGCGGCCCACAACCCCGAGGAAAACCAACACGCGAAGCCGCCCCTACAGTAGAAGTCATAAGTAGCGCATAGAATATCTTGAGATTGTCCGGCAGCTACACAATAGACACGACATATAGGGAGCTATCATAGGGGTCTTGTCTACTTTCTATCCAATCTTCTTGCTGCGCTATGAAACGCGTGAGCAATAGACGATCGCTAGTGTTGTCCCGAACTTTTGCCAGTCATGTGTTTGACGCGCGCTGGTTCCACTATTGGCCACAGTTAACTAGTTCTTGGAGAAGCCTGCTTAGATTATATCTGTACGCGCAGTACCAGCAAAACTTTTCCATACTTCAATCTCAAAAATGGTAGAAAATTTGATAGGTTTAATGGCAGGCTTGACAAGATTAGACGAACAGCCCAATATTGGTTTTATAGGGTAAGGAAGGTTAACAAAATATGAAACTTGACCATGCATAAGGTTTATACGCTGCTTTCTCGTCAAGCAAACTGTTACGCATTGGTGCCCTTTGGAAAGACAACTTTGACCGTAAGACGCGGTAGGGGAGAAAGCTGGGTTAAGAGGTCTAGCTTTTCTTCACCACACTTGAGTTGCTTCACAACACTCATAAGAGTCAGTAGTAATGTAGCCACTTATGACCTTCCTGAAATCCATAAGGACATGTCGTATCTTGGCATTGGTGACTTTGTTTTCAAAACACCAGAGGACTCTCAGAGGTAAACTCATCGCGGTTGGAAGACTTTTGTCGAAAGTAGCATAGATCGTTAGGATAGAGTTCACGAGAAGCGGTGGAGAGAGGTAGAGTACAGTATTGGGATGGCGACCATCAAGCACCTGATGTTTAGCTCATCAGATGTCTGTTTGCCCTATTCTTGACGGCTTGTTAACTTGGTCTGCTAGACTCAACCCTTCGGAGAGTCACCTACCATGACATTTTGTTTAGTGTTTATTGAATGGCCTCGGTCTTTTATAATCTTTGGTTTAGGATCTTCGAGTGCAGTTTTCCTTCGTCGCTTAATTTTTCCAGGCCCTGCTTTAACTCATGGCAGTTTCGATTCGTATGCCCACACTCTCGGTGATATTCACCCCAAGTTTATTTCTTTCTGTTGGTAGAGCATTTGGACTAGTCCAGGCTTTCAGAGTAGTTGCTCTTTAATATCCAAGTAGATTTCTCGCGTCTGTTTAATGTTATACTCGGATCAACACATCATCCCGCTGCTTTCCATTTCCTGTCGCCCTCTGGACGATTATTCTTCCTATTCCATTCCTCTGGTCGCTACCAAGTCTTAGCTGTCCATTCCTATAGCTTTCTTTTTTTAGGGTGGAGGGTCATTGTTGTTGGGCTTTAGAAGCTCCTAATGTTATCGCCGCGCCATCGTCCATGGCCCACCGAGTACTTCCTAAATATGAATCATAAGATCTTGGCTTTGTAAACACGGACTGCAGCCGGTCAACATTGTGGATGCAAGGCAACGGGATCCTCTAGATTGGAAATTTTCATGATTCTTGGTTGAACCTCTTTATGTAGTTTTCAAGCTTTATCCTGGCTCTGCTTGCAGCATTAAGGTGCTCAATCAATGGCGCTCGCGGTCTGGTGTATAGTAGAATGTAGGCGGTTCCCAACCATGAATTATGAACGGAAATGCTTTAGGAGTAGGAGTAAATTGGTATGTCTAGAGGAGGTCCATAAACATGTGCGTTATCCCCTTTGAGAGTGGTAGGAAAAGAACTTACACCATACGAAGCCATACTGCTGAAGGCGAGGCATCTGTGCTTATAACTGCCATATGTGAGTATACACACTCGGCATCAGCACGCGCAGAGATACGCTGGATAAGTACCATCATATGGCTCCATGGTTGGAATCATGACCTTCTCTTTCTCCTTGTGTCAATAATTTCTCTACTGCGAGGTAATAACTTGTGAGCTATGAGTTGTTGTGGGGTATAGAGTCTATCCAGCGTTGGGAAACACTTTGTGCCACAGTCTCCAAAGTGGCTCATTCGAGCTTTCCTCTTTTGAATGCCGTATCTCTTAGAAAATGGTGAGTCAGAGGATCTCCTAATTAGGGGACGCCGTGTTTGCATGTCCGCCTGTGGAGAAACGGCGAGGTGGCGATCGCTAATAGGAGAACTTCGAGGCGAATGAGCTCTGCTACTCTCTCCACATTCATGTCTTCGATTGTTTGAATGAAAAAAATTTTTCAAGCATCTGTGTATATCGTGAATAACCGCCCCCTGCTATCAGATGCCAACATGATATAGAATCGTGGTATGCTGGGTTGCACGCTCAGGTATGCGTATGGACCTGAAGGGCATGGCCTGAATAGTAGATGGATGGACCTAATCAATTGTAGAGATTGCGCCCATCGGACTGGTGGGGCCAAATCATAGAGTGTCGTGTGTCATTGACACTTACTGACAAGTTGGTAGGGGGCCCCGACGGTTCGTACCACTTGTCCTCATCCGCCTGGAGCTTTGCATGCCCTAGCGAACATTAGGAAATCCTTGCACGAATCACTCAGCCGACTCTTCATCAAGTTCTTCTGAGAGAGTCACGGGTGAACTTGGAACTTATTGTTGGACGGGTGATTTATGGAGTCCTTGCACATGATGTGCATATCCACCTGAGTCATTCAGGGCGGAGTACATGGCGTGGAATCTAAGCCAGTGGGTGAATCATGCGTTTGGTCACGTTGCCATATGATAACCGTTGTACTCAAGCTATAGTTCCGTGATACTCGATTGCATTGACAAGTAAGTTGTTTGGTTTTGTTTTCCTTCCCGCTTGTTATTTTATTTATGCATAGTCATATATTTATTTCGAGGCGATCACGATTAGTATCCGTTTTCAGCAACAGAATATTGTGCTTGATTCTTTGGAAAGTGCGTGCATCCGCAGTGCTCGCAATCGGAGCATCCATGAATTAGCGAATAGATTTCATATGAGTGAAGGAGTCATAGCCGCTTGGTGATATGTGTGTGGCATAACAGGGGGACTTGGTTTCGTGCTAAATCATGGAGTATGATTTACGAGAACTAGTGGACGACACAGTTAAGTTTTTGTGTGAGAGTAACCGGTCTGATCTATCGTCTTTTGGGATACTCGGGTTTTCTTTGTTGGGTCTTGAATGTGTGGTGTATTCTCTCTTCATGAGGATTATTGTGATTTCTTTTTTTGTTTTTTTTTCGTGTGTATTTCCCATTCTTTCTTTAAGTTGTGTTGATTTTTAATTAAGATGTTCGTTTTTTACTTCGTTCTAGTCGGTTGAATGAGCATCAAGACCTCGATTAGTGCGTTAAATTGATGAACAAACTTACAGGAAGATCGAGTTGAGATCTCTTCTTGTAACAGTCATCCTGAACATTTAAACCGGTTCTTAATGCTGAGATGTGCTAGCAGCAGACATTCGTTTCAAGAAGCTTCAAGGGGACTCCTTATCGGTGTTTCGTCGGCTTCTGGCAGTCTTGGCATCTTTGACTACTTGATCTGTGAATCCCCAAAACGGCGCCAATGTTCCAAATTACAAGAAATCTAGGGTTTAAAGAATACGGAATTAAAATCTGGTTGTCTGAACTTGAATGAAGCCGTAACTTGTCGGAGACGTTGTCGGAAACGCTCGTCGGAGTTCCCGAGGAGATAGAAATGAGTCAGAGACAGGGGTTTGTACCCTGGGGCCACCTCTGATGTCTAAGATCAACAAGAGCTAAAAGTGGAAGAGAGAGAGAGAGAGAGAGAGAGAGAAGGAGAGAGGAGAGAGAGAGAGAGAGAAGAGAGAGAGAAAGTACAATTGAAAGTAAATCTATCTAGAAAAATGTGGTCTTGCAAAAAATGGAGCAGATCTCTATTTATAAGCAAATAGGAGGGTAGTTTCGTAATACCTGAAGCTGGAAAGATCTGGAAAATCTCATAAAAATTCTTTTATGAGGAATCTTCCAGAAATATCTTTGTTAACTGTCACAGGGTGTGTATGTATATTGTAATTAGCCACTCCTTTTTCCATCTTTGGACCTTTAATTGATTATTACTGGGCCTGGCGCCGAAACCTTATTGGCCGGAACATTAACTGGTCTTACATAGGTGTTTAGATTTTGTTGAATTTTTTTATTTTTTCTTACTATTGTTAATATTGCTTTTGACTACTTCATATTAATGAAATATCAAACACGATAATAAATCATCCATTAAACAAAATCAAATTATTTTAAACAAAACTTTAGACAAAGACGTACATATCTTTTGTTGCATAATATTATTACTTGGTACTATAACAATACAATGTCATAATGATGAATTTTATAAATACATACACAATAGTAAATCAATTTGATATAATCTTGTTTCGTGGTGCAACAATATGATCGTGAGTGAATTCTTAATTGATTGAGTTGAGGAAGACTTGATTTGATTCCAGCTTTCCCTTGATTCGCCTATAAATAAAGTAAATTATTGCATATTCGGAGGTTTGCCAAGTAAAAACTTCGAGCTTAAGTCAGATAATTATAAGAGTTGATTGATATTGAGAATTTAATGTGGTGTTTAAGATTTTAGATCCTGATTTTTGGGTCAAGAGCTTTGTAATATAGGATTAGGCTCCTGTTGCTTGTGTAGGCGCTTGGCCTCTGTTTTGTGTCTTTGAGCTGGCTAGGCCTTTATGTGTTTGTTTGGACCTTTATACTGGGTTGGTTTGTAGTTGGGCTTGGGCTGTAGTTGTATGGGTATTGGTAGTAAGGTTTGTATATAAAAGGCATGGCCTGCCTGTGGCTGGCAACAGCCAATAGCACACAGGCCCCAAATTATAGGGCCCCAAAATCAGAAAACAAATATATTTATTTAGTTGAATAGTAAGGCAAGAAATGTGGTTGGTCCAGGGTCATGCGGAGTTAATAGTTTTTATTAGTTGTTTCTGGAGTCATTTGCTAGTTTTTTTTTTGGGTGTTGTGGAGCTTAATTACTCTTCTAATGTTCTAGGCTTCCTAGCCTTCAACCTTACTACCGTTGCTATATTTATTATTACTAATTATTGTTTATCTTTTTCTTTTATTGCATGTATCTACTTTGGCTATATTTTTTCCCTTTTCATTGTATGAACTTCACAACAACAAATCAAAATTCATTCCTCCCTAATTTCTCTCTCCTATGGATTAACTACATCTCTTTCTTTATGATTTACAAATTGTGAGTTTTTTATAATTTTAAAAGTTATGTTACTTTGTATAGTATAATTTGAGCTAAAAAATATCATATATGCATTTTTTCTCTTTATAATATTTAGGACACTAGAGGCCGAATTTTAAGATTTGAAAGGGCCCCAAATTAACGGGACGGCCTGTAAAAGGGTGTAGTTTATCTAGGGATTTGTACCAATTTAACTTATAATTTTTCTCTAAACTTTACAATTTTTATTATTATATTGAACTTAAAATAGGAATATGGAATCAAATATTACTTGAACATCATACTATTAACATGGTCACAACGAGCATTGCCCGTAATTAAGACTAGTTAACTATTATTTAATTAAAAGCATGTAGACTAATAATAAGAGGTCTTGAATGGTTACAATAATAATGAAACACAATATACTAATGTCTCACTAAAGCAGTGAAATATACAATAGCTAGATACCAATAAACTAAATCAAGCGCTTATGGTTCATAATAGAAAGGCAATAGCTAATTGGGAATCAACAATTCAAAAAGGACAATGCTTCTGTTTTTCTTATTACAAATATATAATCATTGATATCTTAAGTTATTATTCAAACGTACAAAATCCTTTATTCATAATCGTAAACCCTCCATCCACAACAAGATTATGTCCACTGACGAACTTTGATTCATCACTCGCAAGAAACAAAGCAGCTTCTGCAACATCCTCTAGCGTACACATAGCCCCCTTAAGATTGGAGTATATTTTCCTCGCYGCTTCATCATCTATATTAAAGTACTTGTTCAACGAAGGGGTTAATACTACATGAGATGACAATCCATTTACKCGAATCCGATATTTTCCGAGCTCCACTGCCGTGTTCTTTGTGAGCCCTATCACACTATGCTTTGAGCTAGCATATGCGTGGGACGTCAGACCACCCATTACACTGGAGATACTCGCAGCATTGATGATACTACCCTTTTGGGCCGGAATCATTACTCGAGCTGCATGTTTGGTACCGAGAAAAGGACCAATTAGATTCACGTCGACCACTTCCCGGAAATCTTTTACGTTGTTGTCTAGGATATTTTTCTTAGGTGTGTCACCAGCGGCTGCATTGTTGTACATAATGTCCAATTTTCCAAATTGAGCCACTGTTGAGTCKACCGCATTTTTAACATGATCTTCATTAGTGACGTTACAATGGACGTAAGAGGCGAGCGATTCACCTATGTCATCACAGATTGATTGSCCTACTTCGTCTTCAATATCYGCAATCATAACTTTGGCACCGTGTTTGGCYAAAAATTTGGCAGTGTATGAACCAATTGCACCAGCTCCTCCGGTAATGAGAGCTACTTTTCCTTCCAACCTACATATCAATAGGTAGATACATTTAAATCCATTTTTTTTATAATCAAAACTTATGAAAAAATTATGATATACGACCTTGAAAGCAACATTTTATGTGTTTAAGTGACCAAATATGGGATGTCGTTTTGGATCACAAAGGGAGGCAAATAGTGTTGCACTYACGCGGTGAGGTTGGATGGAAAAGATTTGACCATGAGTGAGTCTTTCAAATATSTTCGGTCAATCATTCAAAAGAATAGTGAGATAGACCAAGATGTGGCCCATCAGATTAAGCCGGAAGGGTTAAATACAAAGTGSACATGAGAGTGTTGTGTGATCAAATAATCATTTTAAAGTTAAAGGGGGAAATTCTACAGTATTGCTATTAGACCAGTGTTGTTCTATGGTACATAATATTGGGCTTTTAAGAAGGGGCACATCCGAAAGGTTGAAATAAAAAAGATGCAAATCTTGAGATGGATGTGCCGAAAAAACTATGCTAGTTAGAAATTAAAAATTATGTTATATATAGAAAAGTTGGTATTCCGAATATTGCATGCAAGCTAACGGAAAATCATTTGTGTTGGTATGGACATGTGAGACGAAAAGCCAAGGGAGCACAAGTGCAAAGAGTGYAAGATCGGGATAAGGGATAATTAAAATGAGTTAGAGGGAGATTGAAAATGACATGGTGAGAAGATAATTAAAGATATYAAATACTTGGATTTACAAGAGAATGAGAATTTTGATRGTAAGGATCTGAGGAGGAAAATCATATCWTTGTGAATAAGTATCAGAAATAGTCTTTTATTTCATGTAYTTGATACCATTTATTGAACTAAGACTTTGATTGTTTGGTTGATTGATTTTCAATTGACACCTCATTTGTATAGTTTAATAAAATATCAAAAGGTCAACAAAATGCAAGTCGCACGACTTGTGTTTTTCTAGCCAAAAATGAGCATGTAATGCACACCCCATCTAGCTATTTTATGTGAAAGAGAAGATGATAAAGTAAAGAAAATAAATTTTTTTATGCGCATYAGCTAGGAGAGTGGGGTACATTTTTAATCTGACATACAATCCATTTAACATTGACAAAAGCACATAAAGAGGCATATAATTGATCAACAACAACTACGTACTACAATTAATACATAAAAAAGGGGCCTTGTTTTAACATACTTGGAAAATACCGAATGCCACTGATTGATAATAGTACAATTTGCATTTTATAGAAAAAATTTCCATAGCATGTGCATTTTTTTATCTTTCAAAAAATTTACCACATATGAATGAAAGGCAAATGATTTCACATTTTCATAATAGGAATGAAAAACAAAAGGTGAAAAACTTTGACAACTGAATCACTCTAGTTATCACTATCCCAAGCTGGTTTATTGGGTTTGACAGTCATTAAGATGTATTTTCACTTTCTTAATCTAAAGGGGAGGAAGATGGTTCCCCCTAACAAAGTCCACCATACCCTTAATGACCCATACGCTATGAAATGACTGTCATTATCTTCATTATTTAATTTATTACAATGATTTAAAAATACTTTATCATCTCTTTTTCATTTTTCAATTTCAATTTGCCATAAATGGTGAACAAGTTAAAAATGACATTGCTTTTGAATTTAATTAATACTAATTAAGCAATGTTTAAAAGTTATTTTCTTTTCTAACATAATAAATGTGTAATAATGAAACATTGCATAATCTAAGTTACACTAATAAAAGAATTTAATTGACAAAAAATTTGATAAGATTGACACAATGAAGAAAAACGTAAAACTTAGAATTTCATATTAAAATTACACTAATTAGATGATATTCGTTATACGATAATTGGTAGATCAACATGGAAATAAGTGTAGTTATAACGTACAACCAGTTATACTATTAAATTTGTGCACTAAGATATGTCCCCACTTATTATTCGTCAATCTAATTATTAAAGCACAATTTTTTTTTCCTTAAATTATATTTCTTTAATTATTTTAACATATTTCATATTTGATTAACGATGAACGAACAACTAAAACCATTGAATTAATAAGAAAAAACATACGAAAATCTATAAATATTTATTTGTTTGACACGCATGCCATCGCGTGCAAAAAATACTAGTGATAAGTTGGTCTAAGCAATAAGAAAAAATAAGTATGGGAATCTCTTAATTTGATTACTAAACCTTATTGCTCCTTCTCCTTTCATCTCTTAGCTTAGCACCACTAGTAATCGTCGGAATATTGGGAACGATGTCGAAACGAACCCGAACCAACGTCGCCTACCTGCATGACACTACTGGAGGTGTTTTTTTTTATTTGCGTCTGAATTTTTACGTACGTCCATGGGACGTACGTCTGATTGCTAGACGTGGGTAAATTTTAATTTTTTTTTTTTTTTTTGTGAACGAAATTCAGTTAATTGAAAAAAAATAAAAATATCGACCCTTCGTTCACAATCCAGACGAGAGTTCCATGGGACTCACGTTTGAACCAGACGAAGGTCCCATGGGACTCACGTCTGATTCAGACGTGAGTCCCATGGGACCTTCGTCTGGTTCAGACGTGAGTCCCATGGGACTCTCGTTGATTTTGGACGAAGGGTCTATTAATTAAAAAAAAAAAACGAAATCCCACGTCGTAAGGTTTTTTTGGAACTTTGTCAAAATCTTTGGGGCGATTTTAAGTAAACGGGCGAGGATTAACAATTCCTATGGTATAATTTAATTTGGAGTTCAATAGACGGATGCAAAATGACCCTGGTGTTTTTATTTGTTTTAAGAAATTTTGTGAGTAACCCCATAGCTTTTGTGTACTTTTGTTAATAACCCCCACAACTTAGCCTCCATTATTGAATTACCCCTAATTCATATTTTCGTTTATTTTAACTGATTTTGTGAAATTAGTCGTCTACCCCTCACTTTCCTCTCTCTTTTCATCAATCCCTTCGACTCTGCTTCATCTCTTTCCTCAACCTTATCCTTTACTTRTTAATTCAACCCTCTCATCTCTCTCATTCATCAATCTTATATCACTCTATCCCTCACATTAACTAAAATTCACTCTCATATATCACAAAATCTCACCCAAACACTCAAATTCACTCAAATTCCTGACATTAATTCACCAAAATTTCTTTTCTTTTCGTTTTTAACCCAAATTTCTACGTTTACATACGTATGAAAATTTAAGGCAGGTTTAGGGGGTGATTTTAGTTCGAAAATTTTAAGGGTTTTGTGCGAACTTTTTTGGTCAATTTGGGGTTTTCTCAAGTTCGTTTAGGGCACGAAATTGCTCCATTACTCACATAAATTGGACCTCACTTGTGCCCTTGAGTATCATTCGAATTTGGGGTTTTCTTAGTCGAATTTTCGTTAGATTAGGGGCTGGTTTCTGGTTGCTCAGGCCCGTATTTGGGGGGTTGATTTGTTGTCGTTAAGGTTCGACTATTTTCATGGTGGGTGGGTTGTGATGGTAGTGGGTCTAGGTTGGTTTAGAGGTCGTGGGTGTGGCTGTTCGGAGGTGAGAAAGCTTGGTCAAGGTTGGTGGGACCCACTCTTTCACGCTTTCTGRTAAAAGATAACGGAAAGAAGTGATATGAGGTGCAATATCAATAACGAATGCAAAGTTATGGGGGTTTAATTTTGTTTTAAAAAAAGTTGTGGGAGTTATTAACAAAAAATCAAAAGTTGTGGGGGGTTACCCACAAAATTTCCTTGTTTTAACAAGAAAGATAAATGTATTGGTTTTATATGTATAAGATGAACAACTATTTGCATTGCCTTATTACTACTAGATATTATTAATTTTAATTTAATCACATTATGTTATTGATATTTTGCTAATGTCTATTAGCGTTTCTAAATGTATTAGTCTTTTTAGATGTATTGAATATTATTATGGAATGAAAGAAACCCAACTTTTTATATAAACAATCAAATGAAAATGAGTTTAAACAATCAAATAGTTTACTTTACATATATACAAATAAACAATAGAAAACAATCTTAACCGATAATATTTTTTATGAAAAATCATTTTTCAATTATATTTTTTTCCTCCAAAATAAATGGAGCTTTAATTAAGAATAATCATGTGCAGAAAATGTAGAATTTAGATATTTTTTCATGATACCTCATTACCGCAGCTGAAAACGTTGAGATTGCCATGCTAGCGAATACTAGTTTAGATATTTTGAGAAAATGTTGAATTGTCTTAACTTTTGAGCAAGAGAATACTATGAGAGATTTTGAGAGGTGTTAGCTAGAGTTAAGTGAAGAGAAACTATATTTGTCTGGCATTTGCCGCATTTCACGAGTTTGTAATTGCCGGATATATATAGAAGAAATGATTAGCTAAACATAATGCCAGCTGAGTACCATTTGGGTTTCGTGGGAAATTTCTGGTCTATCTTGAATATAGATTGTAATTGTATATTGAGGGGTATTTTRGTCCATCTCAACTGATGCCGTTTACTTTTGTAGTTAGACGGGTTTTGCAAGTTTTGACGCTCAACTAGTTATTTGGCCCGACGATGCTCGGGCTACGTTTATTGCATTATATTTAGGTTCTTTATGGGCAACGCGTATATTATACAACCCTCCCCTATATTGCTACATACAACCCCTTCCCTAGTCTACAATTGTCTTTTTTTTGTTGTTTTTTTTCATTTCTTTTATTAGTRGACAAATATATTTATATCTATCTATTTTTATTTAATTAATGTAAATCTAAAAATACATCCGATTAATTAGTATACACGTATACACCCCCAACCTATAACTCCTACCCTCAAAGTTTGTTATATATTTGTTTGTTAGTTATAGATAGATAAATATTAGTTGTTATTTTTCTTTTTTAAAATTGTTTTTTATAATATTTTTAAATTCATAAATATTTTATTATATGTATTTATATCTATCTTATTTTTTATAGAAATATTTTATTAATTATTTATCTTTAAATCTTATTTTTTTGTCTGTCTATATTCATATATCTACTATTTTATATGTATTATTATATTACAATTATATCTAATATGTTTTAAATAAAAATATAAATACTTATCTATAATATAAAGTAATACATTCGATTATAACTTTTATATAGTCGCGAGCAAATTATTTCACAACTTAGACACAATGTTAACTATAGTACAAAACCAGATCATGGGTTCCTTATTGCTAAAAGTTCACTTGCAAGAGTTAATTGATTTAATTTAAATATCTCAGCGTCACTTTATATAAAAACATTGTTTATTATATATCTCAAAGTACAACTTATCACGTATGAGTTATTGGTTCACTTTATAGATACTAAAAGTTCACTTACACGAAACTCTTGTTCATAGAGTATATTCTAAGGATTCACTATTATATCTCTAATAAGTTCACTCTATATTGAATTCATCATTTCACTTAAATAGTCAATTGTTCCTTATATTTTCCTCAAAGTTCCTTGAAACGTATTTAAGTAATACATGTCTATAAGTATTCAATCTAGACATCGTGATACGTGTATTCTAATATTCAAACTTTATCCTAAACGAACTAAGGAGCCTGAACATGCTTTAATAGATTTTATCCAAGATAATATCAAAAAGAACATACAACAAAATTCATATAATAATAATTTAATTGATAACATACACCTTTGGGTTCGCAATCTAGATTAATTTCCCCACAAGATCAATTACGGCCTTATTTCTTGGTCGTAATTCATACTCATAGCGCAGAGCGGGGTGCGTAATATTCGATACTATTAAAATCAAAAATGTAACGTATGCATATTATTTAACTGACAAGGGTGAGTAGGGGTCGAAATCTTCAGTTTGCGCAGGTTCGGATTTTTTACAACTCCAATCAACCGTCATTATTTCTGCGTTTTTAAGATTTCGCTCCCAACTCCGAAACCAAAATATTATTTTCCGGTCCACAATCACAACCGAACGAAAAATTATCGGTTTTTCTGATTTGAGTCGCAACCAAACCGAAAAATTTAAAATTTAGTTTTTTTGGCCACCAAAATTTCGGCTTTTTTTACCCGACATAAATTCATCTAACAAAATTATTATAGAATATTTAATAGGAAGAAACACTATATTAATAAGAAATACATAGAGTCTAAAGCCAACAGGCAACACAATCTAAATTTAAATCTAACATCCTGAATTAAAAAGGCAACTTAAATTAATTTAACAACAATAAATAACAACAATATTCACAATACCCACATCAAAGCCAACTAACTTGAATATAAAAGCATTAAAGACAGGCATCAACTAATAAATTATTACAAGCACTGCCAGCAGCAACTCCATCCTGTCTCGGAGGATAACCCAAATCATATAACTGTTGAATTACAAAGTTAAATGAATATTAATCAGTACTAAAAACAAAAAATATATATTGTTGTCTAATATTACTAATAATATTACCTTCTTTAGTTGTTCAACTTCCTCTTAATACCATTCTTCAACACTTGAATGGAGAAGCTCGCAACAATTTTGGGCACAAACAAGTCTGTCTACACCCGCGGAGTTAAGGAGCTCCGAAATGCATCAAAAATCTGTCCATCACTGTGAACGCACTCTCAGAGGCCATTGTTTGACAATCGGGACACCAAGTTTACATCACGAGCCATACTCCCAGTTGGTGAGGAGAACTTGCATTATTAACTTCCACCACCCCAAAATACAAATTCTTATCATCATCCTCCTCAGTCATCTCTTCAAACTTGTTCCAACTCAGAAAGTTTTAGACATCCCTCTTTCTCAATTGTGTTTCTTTACTTACTTTCAACCAGCCTTCACATTTTTTTATTGTTTAGGATGATTATGTTTGATCCTTACTAGTAACTCTTCTTCACACACATCCACTAGATGAGACAACTTGATACTGCCTCAAACATTAATTAACACATCCCTCAATTGTTATTATCAAGTACTTGCACATCACATCATTAAGTTTGGGTTATATCCACATCAAGCATAATCAGTTATTTAACAGCGGATTGCAACGTACAACAACAATAAATCGAACAATGTTCATTTTTTTTCCAATCACGCTCAAATATTTCATACTTCTCACTCTATTTTCCAGCCATAACACACATTTCCAATATCATCCACTTGATCTAGTAATTAAAGAAATATGATGTGATCTTTTTTGGTAGGATTAACTAATGGTGGAGGACACTATGCTGTATAAAAGGAAATAAGAAATTTTATTAATTAATACTACTTATTCGACAAAATAAATCATTAATAAACATGAATAATCACAAGAAATATACTACAAAACATAACAACTCAATACTAAACCACTAAACAGTATCATAATCATATAAACCAAAAATAAACAAATAAATTAGAAATAAACACAATAAATCAGAATCAAGTTCAAATCCGACCAATTCAAACAAATACAAGAAAATAATACAAAGTAATCAATACAAATAATACAAAAGAATTTCAATCAGAAATAATGCAGACAAATAAAAGAATCAATTCAACAAAACCGACCAATTCAAAACTATAATCAAAGAACAGATAATAACACAGTGATAATACAAATATCAAAACAGAATCATTAGAATAAAACAAATAAATACAAAATCACAAAAACGACCATTTCAAAACAAAATCAAAGAACAATATAACAAGTAATATATACAGAATAATACGAAAGAAAGAATCAATCAGAATAATACCAAGTAATATACAAATAATACATAACAGATCAAGAACAAATATACAAATAAACGAATAAATTCGACATGAAAAATACTAGAACAATTTGACAACAACTTAATTCGACAATAACCCTAAATTCGACAAAAATCACATAAATAATTAACCAAAATTTCGACACGAAATAATTAAACAAAAATTTAATTGCAGTAAAATAATATACACAAAATATTAGCAAATAATCAAGATTCTCGAAACATAACTTTAGTCGGCAAGCAGAAGCTGGCAGCGAGTGAGAGAAGTCTGAGGAGAACTAAGATTCGAAGCAGAAGCGATGATGATTGTCTGGACGAACAGAGGATAACAAGCAATTCGGAGCAGAACTTAGAGGGATAGAAGAAGTGAAAAACGACAGAACGAGAGTGACTGAGTGAGAGAGTGAGGAGTGAGGATGGGGTGATAGCTTGAGAGTTGCGTGAGGCGGATAAGGAAGAGAGATGAAGAAGTGTTCATGAATTGCATGTCGTTGTTATTGATAGGGTTAGGGTTCTTTTTCGGTTTAGGGTCATTAAAGATTTTGGGCCTTAACAAATTATTGGTTCGCCCACATGCTGAGTTATTTGTTTCGAGTTTAGGAGTTCGGTTCTTGACACTACAATACCGACTCTCAAACCGAAACGCGAATATTCACAAAATTTCAGTCCACAACTCACACGAATTAGGAAAAAAAACCAACCATATATTCTTTTGCGGTGCGGTGCGGTTCGCAGTTCGGTATGCGGTTTAACCGTTTTTAAGTTCACCTAAAGGGAGGAGAAATACAGAACTTTCTTAAATAAACAGAGACATAATTATTATATATATATATATATATTATATTATACTTATCATTATATACTATATATATAAACGTTAATAATCATATATTCATAATATATATTATATACTTATATATAATATTATATATATATATGTAGCACGTAATTTCAATCTTAATATTATTTATATATACAGGTTTTTGTAATATTAACTGATATCCAGCATTTAAGTATTGTTTGGCTTGAAGCAGTGTTCAAATGGCAGATAGTAAAAAGTGGGGCGCAACAAGTTAAGAATACTTTTTAATACATATCGGTGTAGATGCAATGACGGAGAAAGATTAGGAATTTAGTTTTTGTTAATGTACTATAAATTGTTAAATAAATTGATGATATATATATGACATATAGCTGTTGTATTGAGTATTAATGTTGTTGATGGTGAGGAATACTTCTGAACGTGAAAGGTAAGAGGGGGTTGTTTATATGCTAGATAGGGAGATTGTACTAATATTTACGCATTTATTGGGAGTTAGATGTTTATATATCTAATTATCTAATCATCTATTATACTGCAACTATAGATGCTTAAGGTTGACATTCACTACTACCCTCCTGTTTGTTAGTTTTGAATTTGAGATGACAAATAAATGTCTAAATCAATTTTATTTAGATCTCAAGCGATGTAGTTTTTATATATTTGGTCAACTAGGATGTAAGTAATTTACTTTTACAAAGCTTTATACAGTATATACGAGATAATAAATCCTAGATGTAAACGTACTTACTTTTCAAGCTCTATACTGTTAGTTATACGAAGTAACGTCTTTAATATAAGTTTCATTTGATAAAAAAATCATTTAGAAATTAACATGAAGTCGATCGAAAGCTTTGAAATGTGATACTCGATGGATCACAGAGTGAGCCCAAAAAAATTGTGAATTACAATTGATATATAGATAATGATATTGCTATTGCGCGCCTCAGAGCGTTAGATAAGCTATAAATATATTTTCCTAATGGCATTAAACTTGGAATACTTACCAAATTCACGACGTCAATGGTGTAATTATGTTTATTATTCATTTAATATTTCCATTTTGTTATCTTATCTAACGCACCTAAGGTGCGCTGCGTTAGCTATGTTAGCTTTTATAGCCATAGCATAATCAAATTATGATTATACACTTCATATAACACCATATAGTCTAGCTACAGACATATTGGAAAATTACATTATACAATTGGGAACAATAGATTCTATAAAATAGCGCCGCCTCGTATAATGCATTACCGATTTACGTCAAGATATCGATCGACCTTGGAAGGCAATGTGTATGTTCTTACTTACTCCTTGTATATACTGACAATTGCAAAGAAAACCCACATGACAACTACTGTAAAAGAGAAAAAAAGAAACGTTATAAGATCGATTAATGAAGATAGAAGGATACAAAAATCAAAATGATTTGATGAAATAAAGAAGTAGTAAGAGAAAGAGACATACCAAAACATGCAAGTGCAATTTTGGAAAGTCTAGTATCATGTATTAAATACTATCCCATTGAAAATTATTGTGCCACAATTTATTGGAAATGTAACATAAGACAATTGAGAGAGGTTAGGAATATAAAAAGCTACTTGTATAATGAATAATTAATAAGAAGATGAACAAATATTTTAAGGGGAGGTAAACTGTAGAAGACCAAACGGAAAATTAAATGCATTGTCTATTTTGTGTTTCATTGGATTGCTAGAAAAAGCAGCAACGACAATTGTCAACGCTGGGGCTAAAAAAAAATGGGAAATTCGAATAGAGTACGAGAGATGACTCATACATTTTTAGCGGATGTTTTTGATAGTATTAATACATAAATAGTAGGATATAGATTGCCACACCGACATAATAATACATAATAATAATAATATAATAATAATAATATTAAATATAATAATAATATGATGATGACATGGAGCAATTCTGTCGGACTCATTATGGGGATCCACTGGCATCAACCAGCGTTGGAATTAAGTGACACCGTGAGCACCTTACATTGCAATAGAACGACCTTTGTCATAATATTTGTGATTAGTTTACTCAACTGCTATTACTTGTTCACATGGGTTTATAATACTAGTTTTTTTTTTTTTTTGGACACATATGTCAGTGCGGGCAAAAATTTCTAGATATTGATAGTTTTAATTTAGTAGTATACATGAATTTGCAATTGATACTTCAATTTTTTTAATTTTTTTTTTAAAATTGTAGCAATTGAAGAATAACTTTGTAAATAATTTAATTTCATGATTAATTGTAGGATTGTCAGATATTGAAAGTATAATTGTTCAATTATTTTTCAATTATTTAATTAATTGATTTCATAGTTGTTATGCATTAATTCAATTACCCTGGATTGTTATACTTAGATTGTTGTTGCATTTGATTAGAATAAATTGGATTTGTTATAGGAATGTTTTTTTGGTTTATAATTTTAATGTTAGACGATGGTAAATGTAATTTAAGAGGGGGACACTATTAATATTGTCGGTCTCCCCTTTTAAGCTAAGTGATAAAATTATAAATGAATTGTCCTCATCATAAGGCCCATGGTGTAGTATTTTTAGATGACAACTGCCATGTATGTATTACATAATAGTTGTTAAAGCTTCTGTCTGTCGCAACGTATTGCTATATGAATGTAAAGTTAGATTTTGGTTTTGACAAGTTTTGTCAATAAAAAACAGTCAGCCAATTTCTAATAATCTTGTAAGGTCAGAGTCTTAGATAAAAATCGAGACTTCGCGTTTATGCTATTTCTTAGAAAAAAACGAATGTTGGGTAGAAATCTCTTGAACGCTAAATAAAGTCTTCTTAAAACTAGTTTATGTAATCCATAAATCGGATTATATAGGTCACTTTAAACCAAATTCTCAAAGTTACTTTTGATGAGTGGAAAGTTCTATAGTGTCACCTATTTATATCGTTTTATTATTCTCGTACTAAAGATTACTCATCTTAATTAATCCACTCTATAATTGATCAAAAATATTCAATGGACTACAAGAAGCATAAAAATTATTCAATATCACATATATATAAAAACGAAAATCCAAAAAATAATTGGATTTTTTTTTGCCCTAATAATCTACCAAACACATATGGGCGATACTTTTTTAGAAAAAAACTACCCTCACTTTTCCTAAAACCATTATTATTAAATAGAAAGTAGTTAGATATCTCAACTATATGGTCTTCAAGCTCAATAACAACCAAATCTTATCTGGTCAATCGATAGGGTTATTAATAACACTTGTAATCAGAAATTTTCTTCTCTATTCTTCGATTACTTGGGGCTATTGCCAACATCTAATCAATTCTTTTTATCTTCTTCTGTCTTTAAATCTGTCTCAATTTATATATCTAATTTTAATTCTCACTCCTAGTTATCACTTTTTTCTTCCTTATTAATCTTGCTAATTAAATTTCTTTTTCTTTCTTTCCTTACAATACTACGATAAATTCAACCTTTTCATTATCAGTTCATACTTTTTCATCTCTCATCCTATCTGTCCACTTCATCAGTACATAAACTCACTCTCTTTGCCTAGTAACAATAACCTTACATCAAAGTTAAATCGTCCTATATTATACTTTCAAAAATTATTCCTTACTTTCTTTGCACTAATTCCTACGTCTCAAAAAACTCTCTAGCTCAATCATATTCTCGCTCTATTTTTCATACTCTTCTCATCTCTCTGCCTACCCTTAATCTCTACTTTCCGTTCTCATCTATCTCTTCTCTATCTTCTCTTCATTTTTCTACTAAAAGCTTATTTTATTATTGCTTTTCGCCCTCTCCCTCTCTATCCTCAGCTTAAGCAGAACTGGAAATTTGTGAATGTGGCTAAAAAACATATTATAATAAAACTCAGCAAATTGGAGATAATTGTATACACTCGAACATGGCACTCTTGTTACTCTATTAACTTGATGGTTAGACTGGGCCTGGTTTTCAAAGAATACATTAATCCTGAAGGCAAAAATATCAATTATAAAGTATTGAGAGCTAGCTGTTGTTCTATGTTGTCGACTGTGTGTAGTGTCGTGATGTTTGGGCCTGCGCCGTTCACAAGACCGGACCTACGAGTCGTGGGGCTCCATTGCCTCTTACAATGCTTCTACAAAAGCGCCCGTGCCTGTGGGCATCCCTGCTTGGAAAATCCAAGTCGCAATGATTACGGGGTTGAACAACCCGGAAAACTAACTTGCTGACGTACCATGTAAATGCGAGAGTTCTATTAGAAGTCATACCATCGAAGTGACCCATAATAGTTGCTACACTTATACGGTAGAGTTATTTGTATTGTAAGTCTTGTGTCCTGTGACTATCCTAGTTATTACATGAGTGCTGATAGTGCTGTATGTTTTACGTCATATGTATGGGAAATATCTTTTCTCGTTTCTTGATCGTCAGTTACATTTTATTGATCTCATTCCCTACACATTCTCAATTGTTGAATTATTGATTGAATTGTTTAAATTTGTTTGAATCACTGGAGCTATGCGGTACAGAATATTATGGTCTGAGATTTAGTTTTGGTCATTACTAGCTGAATTAATTATAGAGGTAAGGAATTAGTAGGAGAGGAAGAGGAATCAAAGAATCAGTGGCGAGATCGAGCGGTTGAATGGAAAGTTAAGGGTCATGGAGATTGCAGAATTGTGGAATTATCGGCACATACGGAATAGTAAGTAAATTGAAATTATTAAAGTAGGAAGCAAGAAGAGGGTACAAAAAGTAATTTGCAAGTTGTCAAAAATAGGGGTTGAGAAAACTGCTTTTGTTTTCTCTCAGTGAGCAAACCGGAAGTGTATTATTAGTCTGGTCTGATAAACGGAAAGAGTGGGTAGGTTATATGCTATTGGCTCGGTTTGGTGATTATGAGTTGGCGTATAATATTGTTTCTATTTAATAAATATGGAATGCCTGGGTCGTTTTTCTAAAAAGACTCAAATAGTGGTTAGTTTATTGTGCATAAAATTCATAGGATATAAATTTTTAATTTACGATGCGTTGAGTTAATGTTAATATTATGTATTCGTAGTTAACTTTTACCATATTATTTTGTGCACAATAACGTCTTCTCTCTCTCTCTCATAATGAAACATCCTTAACTTTAGATAGTACGACTAACTTATTAAGTACGTTTTTGTAGGTACTCATAATCAGAGGTTTCCGATCAGATATTTTATAGTAGTAGTTTGAGCATCATCTAAATAATTAAAAAGTTACTATAAAGATTGTTAAATTTCTCAAGAAAAAATTGATATAAAATGTTCATATTATATATCATACGTTGTGCTGCTTCAACAAGATTGCCGCTGTGTTGGCTCGTGGGCGGCTAGGTGTCCTGTGTTCTGACTGGATCTGCTTTATTAGCAGCTCAAAATCATTTGTGAGTTTTTGTATCTTTATTTCTCAGACTTGACATTACAGTGGTTAATGTAATAGCTTAGCTTACGACATGCATACTTGTTACTTAATCTCTTTTCTTATTTATCTTTTCTATTACATGATAGATTTCGTAAGCATATAGGATATAGAGGCAGTGCTTCTTTTTTCTTCATTATTCCTTCTCTACATTGTTCCCAAATATATAAGATAGAGTATTATAAGATATGGCATAGAAAACCAACTCATAAGAAAATTTAATGGTGATCGCCTTTCTTGAACGTAGTGGTGCCTTAAGGAGAAGTATCATCTAGTTAGTTATTCATAAACTAATAATAATTTGCTGACGAATTAATACATACTCTAAAACAAATCAGACCATTGAATATAGCTTTACTGTTCCCTCCGTAACTTGCAGCCTAAAATTATATAGGCTAGCAATTGATAGAATTGTCTACTAGTATGGTGTTAAGGTTAGCTAATGATTCTAATATGGTATAAGAGACATAATTAGTCTACTTATGTATATTTAACACAATGGAGAGAATCAAAATTAAGAAAGATTGCTTTGTGTGGGAAATTTATTAGTTGAATTAATGATACGTATCGTAGATACTATAGTTACATCTCTCTCGTCAGGAAAATAGCGTGTTAATTACTCATTTGTTGTGCATTAATTTCATGGTTTACGGTAGAGATATGTATATACTTTTTCTCTGCAAATTGCATTGAAAGATAGATCTTTATACATTTATTCATCAATTATGCGATTGTATAACGCTTACAGTGTTGTAATTTATATATTGGTGATGAACATGAAGGATTTTAAAGTAAAAGAACAATTATTTGGTAAAACCTGATAAGTGATTTAATTGATTGTTGAACATAATTACAAATGAAATTTACATCAAATTATTTTATTATATTCAATTTATGGATGAGCTATTAAAGATTTAAATAATATTATCTCGTATCTAGCGAAAGCGTTCATCATTAATGCTCTTATCTAATATTTATCAATCTAAATATATAATAAAATAATCTTATTAGATCCATTGTTTCACAACAAAAATATTTTTTTTTGCGCGCTAAGTAAAGTTTTATCAAATACATTGGTATGATGTTCAATAGAACGAGTGCAATCAAATTTCACATCGCGAGTACGTTGATCTATGCGAACTATAACTATACGAAGCAATCCGACTATCTGTCTTTCTATGTCTACATCCTTCCTTGAGTTTCAATTTAATAGATGACTCAATTGTAAATTCTCGTTTAGTTATAAATTTATTATTAATTGAAATTATTAGTATTATATTATGTACATTATCGTAATATATATACTAATTTATATATTCTGATTATTATTATTATTGATCTTATTGATATAAAGTTAATGATTTACGGTTTAACATCTATAGATAATTGAGTGTATACATAATTTACTTAAGATAAGATTACAAACATGTGGGTAGTGATTACAAAAGCTGTGAACAAAAATGTAGAGGACATAGATGAGTACAAGAAAGTTGGAGGGGAGCGAGATATAGCTAATTCTAGGCACCAAGCCTATCCTCAGAGATAGAGAGAGTTGACCCAACTACGACTAATGATATAGAAATGAGACACAGGTAATCGCACGTGTTGGACGATTTAATAAAATTTGTTTTAGACTGCTTGAGTGCCTGGTGGTAATCAGTCTGATACCGCTTCAAGATGCGCATCAGAATATACAACACGTCGCAGTGTAAAGTGATACCCAAAGAGATGTCAGAAGCGTTAAACAATCATTAGTGCTGGAAACCATATGCCTAATTGTGCCTACAACGCGCAAATTAATTACATCAGCCGTTCGCGAGTGTGCTGCTACCGATATATTAAGATTAAGCCACCACGATTCTATAGCTCTACTGCCCCCAATGAACGAAAGTCGAGTGAACAACCATGATTAGTCCGTACAATCGAGAAAACCCGTTCACAAGTTAGGTCGCACCACACATGCCAGCGTCATCCAAGAATAGAGCAAAACATACACGGGTCGGAAAATGAATACAACGCAGCCCCGTTATGTTTAACCATCAGCGCTACACACAACAGTCTCGGTTTACACTCCTTACGAGCATGTATACTCCAGACTGTGATTCAGACTGCTCAATTCAGCGATTCTTGCGGACAACTATTCTGGAACGGTGCTCTCTACATGATATCTCTATGCAGACCCGAGCAGGAACAGGGCTGATCTCACATAATAAATAGACTCTCATCAAATCATGTCGACGCATAGCAGAACATTTTTATGTGAAGGTCAAACAGGAGAAAAATAAGCGAACAAACTTAACCTGATATAAGAAAGTAAATGTAACGAGTATAGTCTTTCAATCGGTCATCTTCATAAGCTCTGGCCAAGATCCAGATTCGGTTAAACGCAATCCGGAGCCAAGCAAACATGATCACGCTCTCTAAGTTGTGATTATCACTAACAAGGCAACCTTGACTGTGAACTATTGCAGGGAGTCATGTGCATGAGCAGATGGCAAAGCTAACGCTTACTCCTGATAGAAATCACTAGTTTATTTAACTTCGCCAAAGTATAAACATTATGAATTCATAGGTTTGATAATTGTATCAACTAAACTAATACAAAAATCCTATTTAACTTTTATTAATGGATATAACATGAGTATAATTCCTATTTTATATTATCAAAAATAAAATTCTTTATGAAATAATCACATCATAATTTTAAAATATTATTTCAATTTTATATTTCAGTATTCTCGTTATATTATTATTAAATTCGAATATTTGCTAGAATATTAAAAGTTTATAAGATTAAATTACGTGCTCAATTATACCGTAGATCAAACAGGTCAATTTACTCCTTTGGATTCATACAGTGGAATATATTGTAAATAATTTATATAATGATGTCCGTTTGCTGATTGTATTAATATCCATACTATAGGCTCGAAATTAAGGGTTAATCCGTTGTATTCTCTATATTTATATAATATACCTTAAGATATTGTAATACCAGTAATATTTTATTATAATTCCAATAGTATGATGTATTTATTTATAAGTTTTGATAGCTACTTAATTATATGATTTTGTAGTATGTGATATGTTCTTTTTTATTACTCTTAGAATTGAATTTGGTCTAGATGTTTAAGGACTTTGATCAGTCATAGAGTTGTCCTAAAAAAATCATCTATTTTTCATCCTTGCCCTATCGTTGTTGGTTTTTGTATTTATATATCTAAAAAAAACAGGGAAATAACATTTCGAGGCTGTGATTCAGTACCGATACCGGAATGGCTATTTTATTATCATTCACAATTTGTTGTAACTAATGAAATATCATGGGTTTAATTTTCCGGGCTACCTTCTATATATGTTGTTTTTCTCATTCATCTCTATATATACTTGGGTTTAGATGAGTAATCTTAGAGATCTGGCACACTATTATTTGTAATTTATTTTGTAGAAATTTAATTAGCGGCTGCATTATTTTAGGTGACATATTAATGAGATTTGTATGCATGTACGTTATGGGTAGGTCATGATGTTATTAATCACAGGAAAAAGTTTCACACTGAAAGCTAGAATAGTTCTTTCGATAAACTTATTAGTCTTTCCACAACGGATGGTACATGAATTTGAGTGGGACACGCTATTTCATAGTATTAACGTTTGAATAGTAGTTAATGAGGAACTAGTAAGAACAAAATAATCAATGCGTTTCCGCTACAGCATTGATATGTGGAGAAAAAAAGTCACATCAGTGACTCTACACGAGCAAAATTCACAGTAGAATATGCCATAAGTGAACATCATAGATCAGCTAGTCGATCAGCTTAGGCAAAGTCGGGATTCTGCTTAAGACTACTGTGCCACAGATCATCTCACTAACTCTGATCAAGTCGCTGGTAAGTTCGTATATAGAAATAGACTCAGCTGCCAAAGGTCGATAAAGATGCTCGACTCCTACTATCTGATGCTGGTCTGACAGTCAGGTCCACTCTGCTTTTCGTTGCGTTGTCACTTCTTCTATACCTCTAAGTTCGTGGCTGAATGCTTGGTTAATGTTGTTTCCCCTCTCCTGTTCTGCTACAACATTTGTTCTCTTGTCTCCTGCTGGCCGTAAAAGGTGTGTGCTGAATTATTTGCTGAAAATTATTTGTTTGTCTCATTTATGTTCACTGCCATTACTTTTGTTCCTTTTTGTAATTTTGTTATATGTATTTTTGTCGAATTTGGGTTTTTGTGAATTCGGGTTTTGTCAATTGGTTCATATTTTTCATGTGACTATTTGTTTTTGTATTATTTTTTTTTGATTTGGTTTTGTATTATGTTTTAATAGTGTGTATAATTTCTGTTGATTTGTTTGTATTGTTTGTGAAGTTGTTTGTGCTATGTATTGGGGTGTTCTTTGTTTGTTTTTTGAATTGGGGTCGTGTTGTTTGAATGATTTTGATTATTTTGTTTTGATAGATTGATTTATGTTAGTTTGTATTATTTGTAATTGTCATATGTGTATTATTTTTTGATGTTGAGTTTTTGAATTGGGTGGTTTTTTGGGAATTGATTCTTATGTTTTGTGCATTATTTCTGAGTTGTTTGTTTGTGTTATTTGTAGTTTTATTGTGTATTATTTGTTCTTTGATTTTTGTATTGAATGGGGTTGGGTTTTTGGAATTGATTGTTGATTTTAGTTTGTGTATTATGTTGTGGAATTATTGTGTTTTTGTTTGTGTTTATTGATTTTTTGGATAGCTGTTTTCAGTGTTTGTATTGTTGTATGTTTTGTATTATTGTGTGTATAGTCATGTATTGTGATTGATTTATTTTGTCGAAATTAAGTGTATTATTATTAGATGTTTCTATTTTCCTTTATTAATAGGATTGTCATTGCGCCAGTTGGAGTATCCTACTGCAGAAAAGTTAATATATTGTTGGTTGTATAGCAAATGATGATGTTAGTGAAGATGATTGGTTTGGGCTGGGGAAAAAGTCGAAGGAGAGAGTATAGGAGTTAGAAAGAATAATATGGGGTGATTGTGGAAAAAGAACAGTTGATTTTGTATTGTTGTTGTACTTGATGCGTTGATTAGACTTGATTCTGTTGAGGTGGTGAGTAAAATATCTTTTGGATGTAATGGGTGGCAAGTAAATGATGAAATAGTTGAGGGAATGGTTTGAATTCCCTGTGTGGGGTGAGTATCTATAGGTTCTCTGCATCTAGTGATGTTTGAAGGAAGAGGTGGTTCAGTCTAGTTGGAGTGGAACATAATTTTCGTCGCTAGACATAAAAATATTGGGCATGTGGAAGAGTAAGGTATAGAAAACAGAAGTTAGTGGAAAAGAGAGGGGATGCTAAGGGCTATTGGAGTTGGACAATATTTGGAAGAGAGTAGGTAGGAGGATGGATGGATGAGCATGGGTGATATATTTGGTTGGGGGTGGGGTTGGAAGTGTTAAGTAGTTGGCAAGAGGCATGTCCTAAATTGGGGAGTATGGCTCGTGGATGTCTTGTTGTCCGGATGTCAAACAAGGCCTCTAGAGAGTGGGTTCAGGCCAGTGTGGAGATTTTTCTGGATGCATTTCGGATGTCATATCTCGGCGGGTTTGTAGAAGGACTTGTTTTGAAATTGGTTGCGTGCGTTTCCATTTCCAAGTGTTGAAAGTGGTTTAGGGAAGGTTGGGGACAACTAGAAGAAGTAATATTATTAGTATTTAGTACAACAAGGTATTATGTTTTTTGTTTGTTATTACTGATTAATATCATTTAACTTTTTGTAATTTCACAAGTATGATATGTTGGTTGAATCTCGGGATGACAGGATGGAGTTGCTGCTGGTTGCTTTGGTATAGTTAGTTGTGATCTGCTTTATGCTTTAATTCCAAGTTTTGTTGGCTTTGTGTTTGGGTTGTAATAATTGGTTGGGTTGGATTTTATGAATTGTTGTCATTTTAAGATAATTTTAGATGTGCCGTGTTTTTAATTCGGATGTTCTATGTGAGTTTAGATTGTTGTGCGAGAGGGGTTGTGTGGCTTTGACTTATGTTTCTTTTAGTAGGTAGTGTTTTGCTTCTGTTAATATTTAGTATATTTTGTTTAGATTTTTGTGGGTAAAAAAAACGAATTGTTGGTGGCAAAAAACAAATT
>SNQN01007862.1:0-31552 GCA_008642245.1 Bassia scoparia | reverse complement strand
CTTAACCACACCCACAGAGAGAGAGTCGCGATCACACTCACGTACCCGCTGCATCGCCACTTCTACCTCCTGGTAGACCGAGCCAGCCGCTCTTCAGCATTCAGCCAAACACCACACAACATCACTCCACCACAAACCACAGTTTAGACATCATAATCAGAGACTGTCATGCATACTGTGTTGCTCAAACAGCGACTATGTCTGATGAGCTTTACTCCTTCTGTTCAAACACATCCAAATAATCACGTTCTAAGATCTCACTCACTGGACGCACTAATTTCTCCAAGCAATAAGACCTAATGGTTAGGCCCGCCCCCCACACCGAGCTCACAGTGCACACGCAACACACATGAAGATCAATACTCATAAAATGGAATTTAATAATAACTACGACTACGCTCAAAATAATAAGATTGAAACACAAGGTATTCCAAAAAATGTTGGAATAGTGATAGTAGTAAAATAAAATATAGTTGATCAGCCCCCAACAAAATCATATAAGAAATATAAAAAGTTTAATGAACATATCAAAATAGTTGTCAAACAGGGTAAAGAACATAATTAAAATAAAGCTAGGCGTGCAAGGATATTTACTCATACTTGTTTACAACCAGGACAGTGAGACACACATCAAACGAATTTCTAAAAACAGACCAAAATACCCATCGATCTACTCACGTACAGTCAAAACGTGTTAACTCCACTTTCTCTGTTTCACAAAGAAATAAGGGTCACAACTGATCGTAATACGACGGAACATTGTAGAATGCTAACTATTGATAATCATAAATCAACCATTATACTACATACCTCAGGCGACACTACACGCGCGAGAACATGATCATACCGCGATCTATGTAATCTACTTAGGCATACATAGGGAACCGACTTAAAAGTCTAATCTGTTTTCCTCCATCGTAACGCTCTTCATCAAAGCAGCACAATCGTTCTCATCCGTCCGAGTCTTCGATGCTAACATCCCTCATCCAGGTGGATTCGGATTCGAGTGCTTCTTTTTCCTTTAGTTGGGTTGCTCAATCTTCCGTCGACTACCTCAATGACGCGTCTGTCCTCATTCTTTCGAAGAATCACTTGCACGCGGTGTCATCCAAAATCTTTGGAAATTTTTATTTATCTCTTTATCTTGCGCCTGTCTTATACGCCGATACTACGTTGAATATAAATAAACCTAAAATCACGGAGAATCATTGGGCATAATCCCCGCACGTGTATTCAAACGTATCAGGCAAACAAATCTTTTCGGCAGCGGAAATCAAAAAGAATATAGTTCAACCCAATTATAAAATCCAGAAGATTGATCATACCGATCGCATTCGACCAAGTTGAACCGTTAAGGCCGCCCTAATCTCCCGCCCAACCCCATCATACAAATCTCTTCTCTTCAAAACAACAAAATGGCTTCACACGTCAGCCACACAGCTCACGCTCTAAGTAAAGTCCTACGTTATTAATCAAACTATAAAGCACGATCGGCCTCACTCATGACCCAACAAATCCAGAGCTAATCATATGATGCAATACTGCTAGTATAGCCCAATCCACCCAATTTCACAAATGACATAGGCGATCATCACAGGTCCACAAAGAAGAACATGTGGACAACACCCAAACAAACACCAATCAGCAGATGAGTTAAATTACGAATCAGTACGAAGAACAGCAATTCCTAAACTGGACAATAACCACGTTACCGAGCCTACTGTAAAAACAAGAGAAACCAACTGTGGGTGTTCATAACCGATTAGCAAATGTACACATACAAGCTAACCATGCTTAACCATAATCATACACTACCTATTAATACACCTGCTCCATACATTAACCAATCCAAATCCTCAATTGCTCCTGTTACCTGATTCAGCCTGCAGAAATTCATTGACTCAAATACTGAAACTCAAAACATTCATATACAATTTATTATGATATGAGCAAAGCAGACAAGGCTGTCCAAAACCATGTTCACGAATTTTTAGGAACATCAACCCAGACATCAAGTGTCATCAGAACACACGTTGCCCGAACCATGCCTCCCCGTCGAGAAGACATCAAAACCAGTAAACAGATGGCGAACGGGCGGCGACTATCCCGTCACATAGTTAGATGAGATCCTCAAACTAACCCCAATTTGGATAAACATCTTTATAAAAGTAGTGAAGCAGAGACGCGTTGATCAAACGGCTCTCGGAAGGACACAAATATTAGTCGCAACCCCAACCCCTGACTGCTCAATACTCTAGACGTCGACAAGTCCGGAGTTTATTGCTCATTCGTGTTATAATTTTAGCTGTTATATATTGACAAGTTTCATACGACCCAAGCAAACAAGGACCACAAACACCTACCAATTGTTTTAGCAGACAATCATTCCGTTTAGTTAAGAACCTGTTTGGATCAACCAACTACCTCGTCATTAAGACTTCAATACTTCCCTTTACTACTCAATTCACACATTAGTCATCGAACGAGTAATAAAATTTCCTCATGAAGCAAGATCACAACACTTAACTTCATTAAATTCTCATTGTATTATAAACACCTCCAATGACGCAGTTATACTTGACTCCACTTAAACCATCAACAGACAACCACGAATTATCATAGGCATAAGACTAATATCAATCCTCATATCAATCTCATGAACAAACCAAATCCTCAATATTCACAGTTCTCACATTATCGACCCAATACTAATAGATGAATTATTCGTAGACTCCAAAACAATCCCAAGGGCACATATACTCAAGATACATATACATACTACGTCAAGCGAATTCGCAGTAGTACGTACCGCCTTGAGCAATGGAATAAAAGTCAATCCAATACTTCCAGAAATCGACCTCTATCGAAGTCTCCCCTAATCATTTTACAAAACTCGAATCAACACACTTGGCACGTCAATTTAACAGCAATACCTAAGAAGCTTAACAAGCCTCGAAAACCATTTGAACAATGTTTTTTATACCTCACAAATCCCTCATTTTAATAGTAGGAGAAATATTATACTATAACGTTCTAGGTTTTAAAAATCATGAAATCAATCTATTTAAACAAGGAACCTCAGCCTTGTTAATTCATTTAATAAATCTGCAATTTTCTTTTTCGCCCAAAAACTTCAACAATTCAAAAACATGCTTATAACAGTAGACTATATAATTAAGTTATTTGATTTTGAAGTGAAAAACCATTAATTCCAATACTAAATAGACTTCAAAATTATTTATTAATAATCTGACATTATTAATACTTGCATAAAACAAGGTTAAGCTTGTATACATATATAGTAATTCGATAACAGGTTTATTTTCAAACAAAACATGATTTAGGATCATCTAAAACTCAAAATTCATGTAGTAATTAAAATCTGAAATTTCACTTAAAGCTATAAAAAAATTAATTTTTAATCGTCATAACAATCTTTAAATAACACAAACTAGTATTAATGCAATCCTTAACTCTTAAAACAATGAAAATCCCCATTTTAAAAGCCTAATTTTAAAATTAAGCACATCTGAAAATTATTTTATATATATATATATATATATATATATATATATATATCATATATTTAATTATATTGTTTTTTATATATACCATTGAATCAACAAAAGTTCCAAGCTTTAATAAAAATCGAAATATGAATTAACAAGAGAAGAATAATAAAAACATAAACAAGGAGGGGAGGGAGTAGACCGGTCGGCTGTGGCAAGGCTAGTGGCGGTGGTCCACGAGCGGCACGCAGGCGGGCAGCACTGGCGCAGCAGCTCCTAGCTGTATGCACCGAGCAGCAGCGCGCCAACACCAAGATGCAGCAGCAGCGCAGAGCAACCCAAGGCAGAAAACAACCAAGGCGGCAGCTACAACAAGGCAACGGGCTGGCCGCGGCTCCGGTGGTTGCGGGGCAGGCAGCGGCGGTGGACGGAAGCAGCAGACCGAACAGCCCTCTCATCTCTCTCTCGTGTTCTGTCTCGGCTTCCTCTCTCTCTTTCTTTTTTTTTTTTTTTGAAAATTGAAGTGAACAGCAAAGTGGCGTAAGTATGGAAATAAGGAGGAATAAACCTTTAATTATCTAGGGTTTTAAGGCTAGATTATTTTTAAATATTTTTTTTTTTGTGTTAAGCAATTATTTGGATAAAAATAAATAAAATCAAAGTAAAAGATATCATATATATATATCTTAAGGCGGAAATGATAAAGATTAAAATGGAATTTTAAGTAAATCGGATCGTTTTAATTAAAATAATGTTTTATATTTATAAGAAAACATATAATTATAAATATCCGAAATTTACGGGGGATTACAATATTCCATGAAACAACTTATTTAATTAGGTTGATTAGTTTTGGTGAATTGTTGAAATTTAACAGGTGTCCCTGAGATGTCGTTTCAGAAATCAGAAGAACTAAGAAGAGTGACTCACCGTCGTAGAGGCCATAATCTCAGACCATTCCTCCTCCAGCAGTTGATCCAAAGATGAAGCATCATGAGCAAGTGAGAGTGGTTTCTGCATTTTGTACACGCAGCAATTCTACCCAGTTGTGGGTTTTGACTAATCTAACTTAGTGTAATGTATGTGCGCAGTGTGTGCAGTGGACATGTAATTTTTTGGACATAAGTTAACTTAGGGAGTTTGTAAAATTTTTTGGAGCAACAATGTTAGAAGTTAGAATGGAGGAGACTAAATTAATGTAGTGGTTGTTTGGCCAAATTCAACTTTAATTTGATGTCAAAAAAAATTGTGGGCAAATTCAAAATTCCAACACTTTGCTTAAATCTTAGGACGGGAAAACAATATTCCCCGCCCCCCTTCTGTCACGTGGGCAGTGTAGTATGGCAGAATTTGCCACCAAAATCTGCAACCCATGATGGTAGGACCTACGTTGATTAATAACACTAATACTCCTTTTGTCCCACAGATCTATATACCTACCCCTTAACAACATAAACACACATCAAAAATGTCTTCTCGGGTCCGCGTTTCTCAAGTGAGCGCAATTATTTGAAGACGCGTAGGACGGTATAATACTGTTGGAGTTCTTCTAGAAGATTTTTTTTCTACCTCTAACGTTAGGATTTCTCCCCTTTGTTTTTCAAGTTTTTTCCCCATTTTTCTCTCTTTGTTCTTCGCATCTTTTTCTTTTGACCTTTATTGTGAGATTTGTAGGGGCTTCTCTTTGATATTTTTAACGGTGGTAACCTCAAAAAACTTTTTAATAATTGCTTTCAATAAAATGATCTCATCCTTATTATAGATTTAAGGTTATCACAATCTTCTTCGAAAAAAATTAGAAAAATCGTTGGTGTATAAGTTCACCAAACAACTATACATAATGGAATGTTATGCAAATTAGAGCGAAATCAATTTATTGTATAATTTCAAATGAAGTTTTATATTTAGTAATTTTATATCAACACCGCGATGTGTTTTAATTTGTTTTGTATTTTTGTTAGAATCTTAAATTAGGCTTTCATCCATTCATTGTAAGTCTTATTGGATATCCAATTGTGACATGAATTTTTCTTTTCTTTCTTGTTAAAAAATAAAATAATAAAAAATACAGCTAACCAACTGAGTTGACTTTTGGGTAATTAAAAATGTATGTACTCCTGTATTTCCTAAACCACAAGTACTCCCTCCGTTACGTATTCTTTGAAACAGTTTTCCATATGGTTTGTTACATATTACTTGATAACAATACCGCTGTTTTTCCATTTTTAGTAAATTTTTTTTCTACTTTATTCACTTTTCTAATACGTTTCCCCTCTTACTTTTTCCAAATCTTACCAACCAATTCATCATATTTTATTTCATTTCCTCTCTCCGTTACTTTTTCCTTAATCTTATACCCATTCATTATTTTATTCCTTTTCTCTCTCTTACTTATTCTAATCATATACCCTTATCTACAATTAACAAATTTTGCCTAGAAAACCAGTTCAATTGTTTCAAATAATACGTAACGGAGGAGTATCAAGATTGAACATGGTGAATAGTTGGAGATATTTTCCCATTGAGGCCTGTGCACCGAATGACCATTGGATTCTTCCATCCCTTGTCTCTACCATTTTATCACTCATCCCACTTATCCTAGGACAATTTCATTCTCTCTAGTCAAACCAATGAAACAAAAAAATTAATTAGTCAAGATTAGTGAATATTTATGGATTTAATTAACTCTTATTTCAGAATAATTTAAAATTTTCAAGCATAATTAATAAATCGAATTAATTAATTAACTAATTTTCAAGATGAAAATTAATTTCATTCATTTTCATTCAGCAGCTAATGAAACAAAATAAAGAACATTGGTGGCTTATGAACTAAAGCTAGGGTTTTGGAACTGTAATAATATATATTCCCTCTGTTCATAATGTTCTTGGGCCATTACTGTTCATACGCTTCCCAACACATGTTTGTATGATTATAATCTTTAGTTATAGATTTGTGAAAATTATAACGATTGAATATTAATAATCTACCCATTAATCGAATTAAACAAGATCCACATCACTATATTTACTCGTATAACATTAAAGTTATTTGCAAGATTTCATCCACTTGTGAATAGTTTGACAAAAAAGTGGCAATGAGACCATTATGGAAACAGAGGGAGTAGAAGTTTTTAAGGGATTTTTTTTCCATAATTCTGTTTCTAATTTTTTATAGAATCTAACAATTAATATAAATTTTGGTAACCAAGAATTAAATTATTAAAGAGAGAGAAATGTAAAAAGTGTACCAAAATTAGTGTACTATTTATAGATCTCGAAAAGTTTTATAAATTTTGGTAATTTTGTTAAAACGACGAAATTACACAAGAAGAAGACTTAGGATAAATGATTAAAACCAACCTGCATGGACCTGTGGCGCGCTCTCAAATTTGGCCGCGTCACAGACCGTCCCTCTCACCAAGTGCAAAACAGACTAATTGCAAATAGGGCCCCCCAATTTTATGGGGACCCAAATTGAAGCCCGACGTCTTTCATTGAATACAAAAAAACAAAAGCTAAAGAATAGTCAAAAGTCACAGACCACAGCAAACACAACACCATCTTTACTATTCATTTCCCGAAACCTAACGTTCTTATGCTCCCTCACTCACGCATATTTATTACTCCAACAATTCAAGTCCTTTCAATATTCATTAAATTTTCATTAATTTCTCTTCATTTTTTCTATTCCATATGTCTTTCATTACTAATTTCAATTACTTTCTTATTTTACACATTTTTACTCTTATAAAAAAAAAAGCTTTCTTATTTTACTCAATTTTTTTGGCAATTCTTCACCTTCCTCTATCTTTTTCAATGGCAGAATCAAACTTTAACAATTATTTCTCTTGGATTTCGTCTTCAATCAAATGGGGTTATATTTTTCATTCTTTAAATTTGGAATTTTCTTATAGATATTCCTGTGATTTCTTCATTTTTTCACAAAATAACCCCTTTTTTTTTGGCTCTTGATATACCCCTAATTTTGCTAATCTTTCACAAGGTACCTTAATGACTAATTTTAAGCTAAACTAAGGTTTAACTTTAATTTTTAAAACAAAAAAAATTCAGCCACTCCATCCCCACTTCACCTCCTCGACCACCCAACCTCCACCACCCCTTCAACCACCATCTCCACCTCAATCGCCAAACCCTCGCGCGCGGCATTCGCCACCACAGCCCCACTCACCAACAGTCCCACTCCCACGCATCACCTCACCTTAATTCGTTTCAAAACCCTAATCAATAAAATCCTAATAAATTTAACCAGTAACAGAATCAAATCGAAAACAACTTAGGGCTTTGATTCTATTATAGTTTAATTGCAAATTATGTTTCACTTGTGATTTGGGGTTTGAATGTGGGGTGTTTGCAAAATTGGGGGTTTTGATTTGGGTGTCGCAAATGGGGGGTTTTGAATTGGGGGTAGTTTGATTGGGTGGGGTTTTTATTGGGTGTTCGCGAGGGTTGTGGGAGGTCGGCGAGGGTGGGTGGGAGTGCGAGGGTGGGCATTTGGGAGGTGCTGTTGAGTTTGCCAGGTTTTGGGGGGGGGGGGGGTTGGTGAGGTGTTCGCGAGTGCATGGAATGTTTTGTAAAATTGAGAGGGTATATCATAGAAGCTAAAATAAATAGGGGTATTTCGCGGAAAATGAAAAATCACAGGGGTACCCTGTAGAAAATCCCTTAAATTTTCAAACAATTTGCTTCCAAAACTGATAGAAGAAAAGCTCTTTTTAAATAACTTGAAGGTTTAGATTAGAATAAAGTTGTATTTGATGCTATTACTGAAGTTGTACTTGATTATATATGTTCTTGTAATGTGATATTTTGTTTTATAAATAATGTTTAGTATTATATATTTTAAAAATATTCATTAGGGCCCCATTTTTAAGATTGGAACAGGGCCCCAAAATTTAACGTGACGGCCCTGTGCGTCACCTGTAGGTTGTCAGCGCCTTTATGTTTTATTTTGCCTGTTTTATTAGCAAAACGACGTTGTTTCACTTCTCAAAAGAGTTAAATGACGTCGTAAAAAGTGAAACAACGTCGTTTTAGTTTTTTTAACAAGCAAAAAAAATGAAATTAAAGCCAGCTTGGTGCGGTCCCCACCGCAAGTGAGCTTCTTCATTTCCGTCATTTATTGACGAAATGTAAGACGAGTCACCCAAAGACTATTTGGGTGAGTATGGATCCTCTCCATTTTTTAGAGGAAATGAAGAGTCCATTTCCTTATCTAGTGGTTGAGAATGAATTAAGGGGAAAAATAGGAGGGATTTTGCAATTTTTATATTTAAGTTAAATGATTCTCAACCACTAGATGAAAGGAAATGGACTCTCCATTTCCTCTAAGAAATGGAGAGAATTCATACTCTATTTGGGTCATCTAATTTTTTTTATTAGTGCAGCTTATGACAAAGTGAGTCATAGAATAAAAAGATCGAATATTGCTCTGAAGCACCCATCACCCATGCAAACTCCTTCCGAGATTAATACACTCACCAAAGACGATGAGAACTCCTCATAGTCGAAAAAATAAATAAAAATAAAAGAGGGAAACTTTAACCACTTAAGTACCCCTCACTCTCAAAATAAATAATGTTTATAAATTGATTACTAATGTTAAATTGTTAATACGAGGATAAGAGGTTAATAGTGGACCAAAAAGTAGTTACTATAAACAGTTATCAACCTTTTTAGTTTTAATCTCCCTTAATTTTCTTTTTTTGTTTAGTTGAGTGGAACACGATACAGTACACGATAATAAGAGAACCTGTGTTAATTATTGTGACGAATTGTCGAACGCATTTTGTGTCATACTCCATTTCTATCCATTGAATATACCCCTTCCTTCTATCCAATTTTACTATCCAATTTTGCTGCAATCCACCATTTTTATTTGCAACATTAATTCACTCTATTCTGAAAAAAAACGAATCTAATTTTTGTCTGCAATACTAGCATCCTATATACCATTATCCCAGAAAAAAAAAAAAATCGATTAAACTAATCTTTAATTTGCAAGAATAAGATAAAAATTTTAAAGAGAAAAAAAAATATTAAAAAAATGGGGAGAAGTGAGACAGGAGAAAAGATCAATTAGGGGGTTTGGAGCAAAGTGAGAGGATTAGAATTAAGCATTAGTTGTTGTGGGGGCCCGCCTTTGTTTGTTCCATCTGTCTCACGAAACTACCACTCGTCGTGACCATGCTACAGATGGTATCTGCTTACATTCTGGCTGGTCGAAGACATTCAGATTATCCTCGGTGGTCTTTGATTTTATCAGTTCTGTTTCTGGCGAAAGGTATTTCCTTTTTGATGTTTATGAGCTGTTGTTCACATGGTTTGTGTTATTATCGGATATGGGTGTTTTGTTGTAGAATCACGCAGGAACAAGCTGCAGAGATCCTGACATTATTCAATTGTTGAGGTTATGAATGTAGAGAATTGGTGTGTATATTCTTTGCTTCTATGTTTTGATTGCTAATTAGAAAAATCATATGGATTTGTGTTATTCACCAAAACGTGAATTCTGATTTGGGAGCAATATTATATTATATGCCACAATGTAGGACCTGGAATTCCCCCATACTACATAACATGCAATTTTGAAGTTTTCAAGAAGTGAAAATTAAAAATGATTGTGTTTCATGTTAGGCGGATTTCGGCAATGTGGGAGTCTTTGTTTTGAGGTTTGATTGCGGGTTATTCCTATGCCTGTGGTGGAAAAAATTACTATGTTAATAGTATAGAGAGGGTAATCTGTGATTCCGCAATGGGGGTATTTGAGCCATGGATACGGTTTATATCTTATAGAGTAGTAATCACCCCTTTCACTCTCCTACCAGCTTTAAACTACTGAGACCACCTGCTCCAACCATCCACTTTCCCTGTCATAGCCTGTTATAGGTTTTTCTCCTATCTTTGTGAGTWTGATACTGCTCTTTATTTTTCCCTCATTACAGTCATMGTAGTATTTTGGCCAGATAGTGTATAATGGTCGAGGGTTGAGACTTTTGAAACACTACCTCACTGTTTGSTCGTCAATGTTGCTCTAATTGTATATCTTAACTCAAGTGCCCATGTTGCGGTACCCTTGGACATGGATCTGGCACTTGGACACTATAGTTCAACCATTATCATGCAAAGGTTTCATATGATGGTTGGCTGACACTTGGAGTCTTGGACACATACCCATGTCTTACCCCTTCTAGGCATCTAGCTGAGCTTAGTAACTTGTTTTCCAAGTGTATGTTAGGGGTGCCTATTGAATTAAGAATCTCAAATAATTAATGTGTGGATATTTTGCAGGATGGTTGCTTGTCCAGCTGCAGAAATGGTGGATGGCTCAAAAGTTTTATACTTTGAGCAGGTATTATAGGTTATCTAGTTTTTGGCTTTTCACTTATTCTTGAAACATTCTTTTGTTCTAATAGGCTAATAGGTATAATATTCTATCACCAGGCATTCTGGAGAACTCCTCAAAAGCCCTTTCGCCAGGTATGCCTTGTTTATCTATTGAGGGGATCATTTGCAATATTTAACATCTATTCCTCTTTTCCTCTATGATACCTGTACTGTTGAAAATTTGTATGCACCTTGAGTATTTGACACACTGATTGTTTGACACTCTGACCTGATTTGAYTGCATGTCATTTTGTTTTGAACCCCTCTATCTCCCTCCGYCCCAATCTTAGAAAAACAGAACTCCCTCCGTCTCTTATTAGTTGTTACATTTGTTTTTTCACATATTTCTCAGATACAAATTTAAATCAGAATATCTTAAGGAGTGACTATGAAAAAATTATTAAATTTACGCAATCGAGCGTCGCAATCAAAAATGCACTATGTTATTTAGTTGTATTAAAAACAAGTGTTAGTTCAAGTTTATAGTTGAAAATGTGAATGTAGTTAGAAAAGCTCAAAATGTAGGCACTTAAAAAGAGAATGTGGATTATTTTCTTGAAAGAGTGTTATATACGATACCTTTGATATTTGTCTTTTCATGTTGTACCCCTTCCAAATAAAAATTTCCCGTAGTACCCCTCAACATGAATTAGGAAACATGGTATCCATCTCTTCTAAAATAACTACATAACCCTTGCAATTTTGTAGACATTTAAAGATCCTTTAATTTTGTTGAAAGCCATCCAAACAACCCTACCACCACCTCTAAAACCTTTAACCACCACATCCAACATCTCTAAACATGAACACCACAACAAAGATCTCCTTACCCCCCTTAAATCCAGCTCAACTACCATGCTATATCTACAAAAACTCTTTGAAAACCAAACTAAGTTACGATGACTATCCAAATGTTGGTTTTGCACTGGTTAGTAATTCATAAGCGGTGGTAGGTAGTTTTCATGGGTAGTTTGGTAGGTAAATTAGTATTAAGGGTGTAGTTTTTTCAGGGTATCATGTGTTTAAAATGAAGTTGGGGGTACCATGTGTAATTTTTATTTAGAAGGGTACACATAGAAAGACCAAGTCCCGGTAGTCCATAACGAAAAACCCTTTTTTAAATATGACCCAATGTGATTCTTAGATAACCTCCCATGTCTCCAAGCTAGGTGTATGAGCTTGATGGACATGCTGGTTTGTCTTCAATAATGACCATATATGCACACCCCTTTTCTTAACATCCTCAGCTTAATTTTTTATGACTTTTCTGGAAACTTCGGTTCTTTTTTGCAGATATGAATATCTGTTCATGTTTCATTATTATACCTGATTTAGTTGGGGGCTGAAAACCCTTCCCCTCTGAAATTGGCACATCTTTGTCAAATATTGTTAGATTGATATGCCTTTTAGACCTCTTTTAATGTTCAAACTGATTTATGTTTGTTGTTATTATGCATGGTCTTGTTATCTCCAAAACTATTTTGTTGTTATTCACCTTTGTTGCTAATATTGCTGCCATCATTGCAGGGTTTTAGTATGGTGAAACCCTGTTCCAAGGAGATGAATGATGATGTCAGAGTGAGCTTCTAGTGCTTGTCTTGTTTTGTTTTTAATCTTCCCCAATTACATACTCCCTCCGATTTTTTATGTGTTTTGTGCAATTTCCCATTAGAGTTGATTTTTAATGTTTTTGTGCATTGTGTTGTATTTCTTTTGTACAATCTCTCTCCAATGTATTTTTGTTTTTAACCCCACCCATCCCTTAGTTTTTTCACTTTTCCCCTTTTTTCACTTTTCCCTTTTTCACACAGTCTCTCCAATCTATTTCTAGCTTTTTAACCCCACTCAAATTATAATTACTCTCCCTCCGTTCCAATTTGTTTTTACGTTTGTAGAATTACACGTCAATTAAGGAAAAGCATTTGGATATAAAATATGTTGTAGTTTACTTGGAAGTTGTATTATTCTTTTAATTTGTTGAGATGTGCTCATAAAATTAAAGTAAATTTTTTTCATAAGATAAGTTTGGTTGGAAAATCAAGAATGATGAGTAAATAAGTAAGTGGGATATTGAAATATTTAGGGTTAAGAATAACATTAATGGATAAAAAAGTTAAGTATGAAAAAGGAAATGTAAGAATAAAAGAAAACACCCATAAAGGAAACGATAAAAAATCGGAACGGAGGAAGTACATTATTCCTAGTATTTTCCTCAAATAGTAAATGCCACAACATAAAAAATACGCGGAGATACTTGGTTGGCTACTTTTGGACCAGCAAACACACTCAATATGCCCCTGCGCATCTCTCTAGTAGCTTATTTATTACAATACGTTGTTGCTACAAGCTTATGTAGCTTACATTCTCTTTTCTTATTAAAGACTTTCTTTAATCTCATATCGCCTCAATTTGTACACTGACAAGTTCAGTTCTGATTGATGCTATCTTGCTAAAAATGACACGGTTGAGTACCTATGCCATTAGCGAATGGAGGGAGTATAAGAACTTCTGTGATCGGTCAAAGGATCAACGTCCACTTCCAGTAAGGAGTTATTCGGTAAGTCTCTTTAGTCTATGGTGCTTGTCAATGTTTTTTGGCAACTTTAGTTTTTGTTAGTCATGCAATTTTTATAGTGAAACTATGGCAAATAAACCTCTAATGAAAGAGGTGTAGTAGTTTCAAATATTATTAAGTACTAAGGTGTCCTGCCCTCTCAAGGTGTCTTTGTTATCATTATTATTTTCTGGTTTGAAGTTAGAAGTGAACACCACTCAGTACCGGAATTTGCATGGCTAAATGTTGGTGAAGTATTGAGTACATTATTATCATTATTTTAGCTTATGATAAACTGTAACTGGTAATGCCAGTGTAATTCGTCAAGCTAGATTTAAGAATTCTCATTCTACTTGAATTTTGTGTTTGGTTTGATAAAACCCTACTTTTTAAGTTATATGTTGTGAGTTCTGGTGTTAGGGGCATATAAACTGAATGCTTTTAATAGAAGTCACCGTACTTAATCTTTGTTGCTGAGCATGTATAATGGTTGTAGCTAAGGACTTGCTAGCAATTTTAAAAGTCCATAGCTACTAGCTTGACCATTGGAGCTAAATTTATCAATTAGCTTAGCCAGCTAATTTGCCATGGGTAAAAACTAGAGAGTATGTAAGACAAAATGCATGGAAAGTTGCATTTTTATACTTCCCAACAAAAGTAAAATAACTAGTTTTTTTGGAAAGCCATAGCTAACATTGGAGTAGAAATTAGCTGAAAGGAAAATTAGTGGAGAATATTATGTGGCATGTAACTAATTTCACAATTAGACTTACCATTTATGTGCTTGAGAGGCGACATACATCAGTTTTTGATGTCATGAATGCGAAGTTGTATAAACTTGGATATTGTTTATATAGGCCCTTTTTTATTGCTCGACTTTAGTGTTTGTACAGCTTGCTTATCTCACTTTATGTTGCTTCTCATTTTAGTGTCTTTTTTTTTTGTTTTTTTTGCAGGATATTGCTGAACTATTTGACAACTATTCATCTCAAGCGCTCGTGAACGCTGGAAGCGCTGCTTATATGAGGGACAACGCCACCAGGGGGTTTTCCTAATACATGGGTGAATTATCCCCTATCTATTGATCGTATTTTCGGCTATTTGCTGGGAAGCATGCTGCTTCCTTCTTGCTTAGTTTTAACTCCTTTTTTTTGTGCCTTTGCAGACACAATGCCTAACATACTGTACATCAGAGCTGGCAAATATTGAAGAACAATGAGGATACACATGTGGGTAGAGGATATATACGATGTGGAATCACTAAATCCTAATATCGTCCTTTTTTCTTTTTTAATGGTTGCAGGCATGCTGTTTATTGGTGTAGGATATTGAATCGTTAACTGCATTACTTGATTTCATGTGCTGCAGGTTGGGAGTTAAAAAGAAGGCCCTATGAATTTAAGCCTGCTACTACGTCCAGTTTTTACGATATTGTACTCTCCAGTAAATTGCTGCTGTCCCCGTTATCCTTGGACAAAAGGATGAGGGCTCATTCGTTCTACAGGAGTGTCACTAGTTAGTTGTACATGCATTATTTGTATATCTAAGATAGCAAAGAAATGAATTGATATATTTGAGCATCGATCTCTGCAGTTTGTATACTGTACATACATTGGCATGCTTTACTGAATGCTAGATCTAATCGCCACTGAGCCACTTGACACTTTCTAGCTCTTGAGTAATTGACTAACAAATTCTTGAATTCTGAGTTCAAATATACTCTGTCAACTTAATGCTGTTCAAGTAGAATTTATTGATGAACACGTTTGTTATTCCATGTAAATTAGTGATTGGTATATGCCAAAGGTTCTCGGAATTTAAAGACCAACCAAAGTTTCCTTTCAGTATCTAGTGTGACTGCTGATGTGATTCCATACTTTGAATCAACCGAAGAGCTATGTTTCGTGCCCTCACGAGTTGCTCTTGCTACTTGCCCCTAAACCCCATCCTTTAGTTTTTTTTTTACTCATCATTTTTTGACCTAAATTTCGGCATCTTTGAATGGTAAAAGTTCCTGATGAGGTGTGATTAGTCAACAAAAGTGATTCAATAAATCTGTCAAAGGAAGGCTGGAACTGTAATAAGAATTCTGAAGGTACAAGGCAGTTATTGTAAGTGAAATCTTCTGCAGGACAGGTACCTGGAAGAGATTGTGCTTTGCGCGTGCATAGGCTGTAGATTTCGTATTGATTAAAAGTTAGATTTACCTGATAAATGTGATTCATGCTGTATTCAGTTTAGAATAAATCTGTTGAAAGAGTCTGTATTTCCTGGTGAATACATATATTATTGATTTATGAACACTGGGGTGTATGTATTTTAGGGGAAACTGCTTGGATGTACAGTATATTGACATTGCAGAAACCTGAGAACATCTCGGATGAGACGTTACTCATTTGCTACTATTAGTAAAAGTCTGAAGAAGAAATGAGAATATGTTTTTCATTAAGCTTGTGCTTCCATATATATCGCTAGTACAATTATACAAAAAGAATAAGAGATGCAGCTATTGATGTTAAAGGATGTCACAAGTACAGGTTGAGAATCTGATGTCCTGAGTACAAAACTGCAATAGCGAATCCGAGCTTAGAAGCTGTTGTTCAGATAGAAGTACACTGCACCGAGCAGAGCWAGTCCAACAACGATGGCAATCGGTAATGCTTTCCTGCACAGAGAAAGGAAATTCAAGCAAATGACTTCAAGTATCTGTAACTAAAAATTCTTTGAACTTTGAATCTGGAAGTGAAGTTAACAAAGATAGYTGATTTAGTGCTGCTAAAAGCACTGTATTAGACACTTACCCAACAGCTTCGTCTCTTTTAAGCTGCTCTTTCCTAGCTTTCCGAACATCTTTGTCATTTGCATTCTTTGTCACCGGTGGCTCATATGCTCTAAATCTGCGCTTTGGAGCACCACATACTGCACAAGTTTTCAATTTCGTGCTAGTCAGTATGAGGGTGATATTTAAGAATTAAGACCTGGGAACATACAATGATGTTGTTACTTGTTACAGCAGCATATATATCATCAAACATTCATTCATCATTGTTTTAATACTTTATACTTGGCTCTCTTTAGTCTTTACCTACATGTTTAAGCAATTCTTTCATACTTGTTTTCTAACTAGAAGTAATCCCACTGGTTATACCTGCCCCCTATCGATATATCATTCTGGTGGGATTAAAGGAATTTTTATACTAAACCCAATCTCCTTGAACAAACTGCCCCCAAAAGATTAGCATTTCCTTCTCTAAGCCAAATTTTTTGTGTGAACCACACAACCAGGATGTCCACCGGGTCGATAACAATGACTAATCCCTCGCCCCGGGTGCTCCACCTAAGGGTAAAGGGCTTGGCAAGGATCCTTTTCAACATAATAAAACCAACAATAGAAAGAAGCAAAGAACTTGTCTTCAACTGAATGAGTACTAAGTCTATTGCTCCTCTTTAGTTCAAATGTATAACAGTGTCGAATTCAACAAGTAACAGTAGCTTAATGAACAGATGCATAATATCATCAAATTGTGTATGAAATCCAATGCAAACAAGTTTACTGATAATGAAGCTGACTTACCAGGACAGAAAAGTTGTCAGCAATTTTCTCAAAAGGTTTGCGAGGATCATTGTAAATATACCTCGCATTCAATCATTCATTCATCCCATCAACAAAACAAACAACATCTGATTTCTGAAAAAAACTACAAACACGCAGAAGAAAAGCGAGTGTGACAGACCCACAGTCGCGGCAAATATAGGACTGCTTGGAAGCAACACGCATGGAGAACTAGGAGCAGCAGTGGGACTGACACGTGGCAGGCGTAGAGACAATGGAGAAGCAAACGACGATCGCAGAGCAAAGCGGTCAGCAGGGCGTCTGAGCCTATGCTGGCGCCAGCAGGAGGCGCCAGTGCGGACGGCACGGTCTCATGACTTGCTTGCTGAGGCTGAGGCTGAGGCTGAGGCTGCTTGCTGCTGCAACTGTATCGTCATAGCCATGATGATACGAAGTAGTTTAATTTAGTGAACGAGTGTTGTGTTTGATGATATTTGGCTTATAGAAGGTTTAGTTTGAGAGGGATAAAGGAGGAGATTGTTGTGTGAGATGCCAGATGGAGCAAATGGTGAATGCTTTGGCTTGTGGTGTTTTGTGTTTTCTGATTTGCAATGAAAGCGTTAAGCGTGGCATCCTCACTCCCCACATGCTTTGCTCTCTTTTTTGTTTCCTTTCCTTATCTTCTAAAGAGGGTCCATATTGTGCTACTTTTTCACTCTTGTTTTCTTTTTTTAATTTGTCTTTTTTTCAACGTACTTTTCTGTTTTATTGTAATTGTATCACGTAGGGTATACGTGGAATTTTGAGAATCAATGCGAATAAGTTGGTGGACTACTATGTGACGAAAAGAGAGGCAAAAATTATACGGTAGTAAAACCTAAATATTTCAAGTAATAGAGGGCATAGATAATTTTAATGCTTTTAGAGAGGATTGTGTGATTACTTTTAAAATATATAGCAATGATATTAAGTGTACATGAAGTTCAAAAGGGAGATTATTATGGAAAAAATGAACTCAATTTTAAAAAAATATCTTTGTATGTGATGCAACTAGCTTAGTTGGTTAAAGTTTAAGAAGTGATACCCAAAATCTAGGATCAAATCTGTTTGCACCATTGCCCTTGCGATTTCATTAACACCCAAAACTCTATGAAATCTCATTTCTTATCACCCTTGTTTGCATGGTTTTATACCAACTAAGAACACCAACATCAATAAGCTCCCGGCTCCCGAAAATCATTCTTTCAACTTATCTTTCATTTCTTCTCCTTAAGATACTCTAAATCCATCTCCTCAAATGAGGTTAACACTAGTTTTGCTCTCCAAACATATTTTCAAATCTATTAGTAAATCAAACCTCATGATTTTAATATTTTGATTTAAAAAAGATAATAATATATAGCTCCCAGAGCTCTCCGGACGAGAACCTTCTTCTGAGTTTTCTCCTCTCGAGCACATTGCTAGGATAAAAGTGACTCTCCAATTTGCTCTCCTTAGAAACCCTTAGTATTCTAAAGGTTGCATTGTATTATAATCATTTCAAAGCAATTAATACAACTCACTACAATACATGAAGAGAGGAGTAAAGATGTATGCATCAATTACTGATAAAAAGTCACAGAGAGGCTGCTTCTACAGCTCTTTCATTTACAACCATGATCAAGCTTGAGAAAGCCATCTAAGCAAAGACCTTAAATGTGTAATACTCCGATTAACATATGGAGAAGAATCGAACCATCTGCAAAATTACATAATGCTCTCACTAAATATTGGCAAAAAGATGCTAACAGTCTTACACTAAGAATGAATGGATATATCATTTACAAACGGCAAACAGCTCCTGCCCACCGCTAGAAGCATAAATTCATGGGAAAAAATGTTCGGCCACCTGAATTTTTGGGACGCGGACAATCTACCATGGCTTAAGGTCACCGACAGGTCCTGCAGTCCAGTTCAGAACTTTCTCCCCGGGTTCAAATAACACTTCGTTGTTGGCAACTTACGTGCAAGCCCATTCAAAATTTGATGAAAAGCGTCACCAGGTGAGCAGGATAGGAAAGCATAGCTTGTTTAACTGAAGGTTGGCAAGCAACCTTTTGTTCCTTAAGATAACTTCAAGGAGAATTGAAGTGAGTATGGTGTCCAAATTCGGACATCTTTCTCGTCCACAAACAATCCAATTTTCTTCCCAAGGGATGGCATCTGCGAACGGAAGAACTATATCATCTGCTATGATGACAGGAATACACCCAAAATAACAGCTTCAACCAATCTTGACTCCAAGGTGCCCAACCAAGTGGACACAACAGAAAACGGCTCTCTGCATATCCTCATAGTATGTTGTTGGATGCTCTCTGTTGAGATATCAAAAAGTGGATTATCTTTGAAGTTTTCCCAAACAGCTGCTCTTGCACCCCTGTATGACGGTAAGTAAGATTTATTAAACAGGTTATTTCCACGTTCATTAGAGTATTGATCAGAAAGCCTATTCTGAATTTTCATTTATTTGTGACATATTCAGGTTTTAAATGTTACCATACCTGAGGCTAACAAAGTAATTATCAAAACACGAATGCATCTAGCAAAAAGATTCAAACCAAGCAGCATAAAAAATAGTGTACTCTCGTATGTGTTTGTGTGTGACTAATACTCAGGGGTGTGGGTGTGGGTGTGGGTGTGGGGGTGGGGGTGGGGGTGTAAAGTGAAAGAATGAGAGAACAAACCTTGCGTAGTAACCTCCTTCAGGGTCGTTACCAACATCATAAAAGAGCCCACGGAAGTAAACAAAGATGGATCGAGGTGTTTCTGGGGGGATCAGATGAGCTTGCATTTTCTGTGGAGGAGCATATGGAGGAATGGTAATGGAACCCTCCTTCAAGCAAACATGATTCCGCTGACCAAAAGTCTGAACCAAGGTAGCACGTTGGAGCAAAGGAAGTATCCCTCTCTCAATTGCTTTTTCTTCCTGCAAGATCAAGAATAAACATTTCAAAAAAGGCTCATCAAACATCATTGTACAGTTTGTCCCCCTCCAAGCAATCTCTCGCAGACACTTTGGTTTCAAGTCTATAGTAACCTTTTGGTGTGGGAGGAAAAGGAGTTCAATGTTCCTCTCACCTGGTAATGGAAACAAGCACCAAAGTCATGAGGGGTCACGAAAAAATGATCTGCTCCTTCTGTCCTATTCCAGTAAGGCCAATTTGATGAAATAAGCTGTATAGCACTTCTCATCATTCGTGGGGATTTAAAAGGCAACGGAAGGCCATTTGGTGTCAAATCACAAGTGCTATAAACTGGAGTGTAAAACCAATCAGCTTCTTCAGGATTAAGGGTTCGGACTGCGCTAGATAGWAGGAACCGGTGCATAAATATCTCTGCAGCAAACATGTGGGTAAGACATCTTTGATCCTTCTGTAAAATCTTTTTGTTGTATTTGCTAGGAAGCTCATATACGAAAACCTTCAGTCTTCCAACWGGGTCATCTTCCAGGACATCACCAGCACTACCTGAAGTATGGTAATGACAATAACAKTTAGAGAGGCTCACCGGAATATTTRTTTCTAATAGGCTGACTRCCTGGAAAAATGGATACAGTAAACCACAGGCAATGTCGAGCAAAGTGGACTAATGTAACCAGGCACACTTAAAAATATTCTTCTTTGCTTCTACTAGTTTGTTACTCAGCTCTTAGAATATTCTCCTCCTAAAATGAYCTGGAGTGAGGGTGCTTTATTAATCGAATTGTGGTTGCTTTCTAAAAGTTTTCAGCTTAGGAAGACAGTTATTAGATTGCAGCAACTGATTCAACTACTGAACTCCTAACATGAGCTGGAGTYAAGGTGCTTTATTAATCAAATTGTGGTTGCTTTCTAAAGGTTTTCAGCTTAGGAAGACAGTGATCAGATTGCAGCAACTGATTCAACTACTGAATCACAATACTATTGAAAGTGGTTTTGATGCCATTATTGCAATAACAAAATCATGACTGCATCCAAGATCTAAAAACCTATCTGTAATGCATGTAGAAAGTTAGCTCATTATATCCCTTTATCTGATGTTGCAATAGGATATTAATCAGCTATCAAAGTAGAAAATTTTGTCATGTATTTCACATCTTATACGAAGRACATGAATAAATCACATATATTGATATATATAATAAACACCAAAAGTCYAAATAAGCACAATTAATAATTTGTTTCACTGTGCCTATTGGTTGTTTCTTTTGTGATTCTTACAGTCTTGCAGCTATATTGCAGAGTTCTAGGAAGCGCTAAACTGTCATAATGATGAATTGAAGCAAAAAYGAGCAATGGAACAAGAATRGCAAATGTGGTGTGGATGGAGGAGGGAGTTGCYTTGCAAATCTATAAGCAGGATCACTTAAAGTAAACTCCAGGGCCAAAAGGCTCGCCTTACAGCCTATGTTACTCACTTCAGATGATTWAAAGCTTTCTTGTTTTTCTGACAATTCATATGATGCCCCCAGATATGACTTAWTTAATATACTCRGTATGAAGTATAGATCTATATACTACTATACTAGCTTAACCCCTTTTTTAAAAAATATATCTTTTCAAAGTTTCACAGGCCTTAAATTCTCTTAGGAAAAAATTCTCACAAAAAAACCTCAAGCAAGAGGACAAATCTAAGGGAAAGCAAGAATTCACAATTTTATCACCATATCCCACAGATATTTCCGTTACTCCGCAAATCTGAAGCCATATATGTCCTAACTTACCCTTGTTGCAAAAAGTCAACAAGCCTCAAGTCATATATACCCTAACTTACCCATGTTGCCAAATACTAAGACCGATAGATCTAACAAGAAAATAATCTAGCTATGAAATCGAAAAGGGGGTTCTACTTTACCTTCAGCCTTCTATGTTGTGCAACATGAGTAAAGTATTCAAAAGAATTGAAAAAACACAAGGAAAATATTTTTTATGGGAATTCTATTTCATAGGGAAAAAAAAATCCCTTGTCTCTTTCCTAGGAATTGGGCTATACTTGTTTCTTTAACACTATATAAAATTGTATTTCTACAATATTCTCATTTCCATCAAGCCAAACAAAATCCTATTTGAGCATTTCCTAGGAATTTTTTTCCAAATAATTGAGCTCCAATCAAACAAAATATAAGTTCAAAACGATTATTACTTAATCGCAAAATATGATGCTTCTTTAAAAAGTTTGTGGCTTGTTTATAAGTAGAATAGAACAATTTTTAATAGGAAAAATTCACCTATTACCCTTAAGGGATATGAATTAGCAAACATGCCCCTATGCTTACATGTTTATCTTATTACTCGAATTCCATTACTAAGGCCTTGTTTGGTTGGAGTTTATTTCCCTTGAAAATACAAATCCCTAGGAATAGCTAAAATGGGCCAAAAATAGCCCAAAAGGGCCAAACTCACCATAATTCTCTTATTTTGGATCGCAGATAGGGAGTTTAGAGAATTATGTAACACTATGGCCAAAACTACTATTTTTATACCAATTGTTCTTTCTTTATCATTAATAAATTAAAGGAAAATTTGCCATAACTACTCGGATTTTTGCAAGTTTAAGAATAACTAGCCACAATTTTTTTTTATTAAAAATAACTACCCACTTTTTGTCAAAAGTTTAAAATCCCTACCCAAATTACTGTTTCAGCCAAAAAAGTCACTTTCCGATGTGTGCTGAGTCGATTTTTGCCCAATTACTCATCGTTTCATCCCTTCTTCTTCCTTTCTCTCTTACTCTTTCATTTAATCCACTCAAAATTTCTCACAAATCCCATTCTTATTCTAAAACTTCACACAAATTCATCCCAAACACATTTTTAACTCAAAATTTTCGAATGTTCGTCGTTGTGCTGCAGAGTGGAAAACGACGTCCCATTGAACCCGCTGCTGCCACTCGACTGTTGTTGCTGCGATTGTTGCCGAAAGGAGAATGAGTGTGTTGAAGAGGAGGAGCTCGGAACGTGACAGCGAAGTGCAAAAACCAGGTGTGGAAGAAGTGCCGAAGCGAGCATTTTTGCGCAACAATCAACCAAATTCAATTCAATTGAATTAAATAATGGAATGAATGATGCTGCTATGTGGAGTGTGAGAGAGGAATGTTGAAATCAAAGTGAGAATCGGAGGTTTGAATGATTTGCTGAAACAATTCAACTCTGTAACACATTTTTAATAAAAAATTACGAATATTCTTTTTCGTCGGATTATCTTTTTTTGGCCGGAGCAGGAATTTGGTAGGAATTTGGCCGGCAGCGGCTACAGGAGTGTTATGCGATCGAAGCATCCTTTAAAGCTGAAGGGAAAATTTTACAGACTGCTATCAGACCAGTTTTGCTTTATGGTACGGAATGTTGGGCCTCCAAGATAAGAGCATTTTCAAAAGTCTGGGGTCACCGGATGCGGATGTTAAGATGGATGTGCAGGAACACTCTACGAGATCGAATAAGAATGAAGTTATCCGCCAGAAAGTTGGTGTTGCAGATATTGGCAAGCAAGTTAAGGAAAACCGTCTTGCGTTGGTTGGCATGTAAGACGGAGACCTCAGGGGCACGCGTCGTGCGAAGAGTGGAAGAGTGGGATCAAGGGATTTTTAAACGAGGTAGAGGAGACCAAAAATGACTTGGGGGAAGGAGTTAGAAAGATCTAAAGCAGTTGGATTTGCAAGAGAGTGAGGCTCTCGATCGGAGGAGTGGAGGAGGAAAATTTATGTGGATGACCTCCCGAAATAATCACATTTGGTTCATGTTAGCCGACCCACATATGGGATTAAGGCTATGATGATTGATTGATTTCTAAAATTTTGACAAAAGTGGGTTTTATTTTTAATAAAAAAATAGCAGGTAGTATTTCTAAACTTTGCAAAAATCCGGGTAGTTTATGGAAATTTTCCTAAATTAAATGATACAAAAAAAATTATGTGAAGCCATTGAATGTAGTAAATTTATTGTTTTGATCTATCATAGGAAATTCTTTCTTTGAAAAAAAAATAACTAAATGATAAATCAATATATCTTTTGATTCCTTCTTTCGTTACACTTTTAAGTCTTCTTTAAATTTGTTTCAAAAGTATGTCCTATATCGATTGTCACCACACCACTTCAATTATCAAGTTCATCTTAATAATTTTGCCCTTCAGGCTTTGATGCTTTTATCAATCGATAATAAACTACAATAGTTGTAAACTGATACATAGTAAAATGAATATTAAAATCAGCTGAAAACCCTACCTAACTCTCCTAAAAGTAGGGCTGGTTAACAATCAGTCGGGTTGGTTTCAGTTCGGTCAATAATAAAGTCGGTTGAAACTCTATCAACCCAAACCTAACCCGTTTTTAAACGGTTGAAATCTCACCTAACCCGACCTGCTTATTAAATGGTCCCCACTTAACCCTTAACCCATTTATGTATTATATTTATAAAAAAATATTTGTAATATTTATAAATAAAGGTATTTTGTCGAAAGTTATATTTAAAATGAGAATATGATTCAATAAATTATTTATAATAGATTTTATGATTAATGAAATTTTGTGAGTAATTTTCCCATTTAAATATCATTTTCTTATAGAAATTTATTAAATGGGTCTTATCAGGTTGTTTCGGTTCAAAAATCAAACCTGAACCTAACCCGTTTAATTAAGGTAAAATCAGGTTGACCGTTTATCTAATTGGGTCGAAATCTTCAACCCAAACCCATTTATTTCAGTCGGGTTCGTGTTCGGTAAACGGTTGGTTCAGTTTTCCCAGCCCTACCTAAAAGCATATTGCTAAGGATATCAAGAACAATTATAGCTAGAGAAAGCCAGTTGGGACACGACAATAATTATAACTAGTTCTCACCAGTTAAGTCGTGACTCGTGAGACACAAAGCAAGTAATTAAAATCACTTCAATAACCATAAAGATTTTAATGTAAAATAATAATGAGGTTTCAATAGATAAAAATGACTCAGAAAATAAATACAAGTTTTTAACAGGGCATCTTCCTTTTGGTTGTCTTTCGATTTTTGCAATGTCRCGTGAGCAAGTCCGATAGAAGGCCATAAGCCCAAATTCAACTTTCACCAAAAAAACCAACAACAATGGAAAAGCTCACAACATACACTTTCAGTTCCAACAAACTGTTACTTATCTTCACCAAATTTGTTCGCCATAATAGCACAATATTTTTTACGAGTAGTTCTGCTTATTGGTACATATATGGAGAGCAAGGAAATGTTGAAGGTTGGTACCTTCCAAAATGAATATACTTGAGAGTTTTAGCTATCTAGTTCAGGAAAACAGAAAATCTAATACGCACTGCTGATTTCCCGTTCATTACAATACTAGAATCATGATTTGCTATTCATTAAACACTTAAGATATGGATATTTCAGCCCAGTCACCTGTGTTTCACTACCATAATCATGATCTTCCTAACATGAGGATCAAGGATTCAAACTGGATATGATTGCTTTCGGAACTTAATACGGGATGAAATCAATCAGCACTGTCTCAATAAAGTGCATAGTGATACTAAATGCAATCCTAGTCGACCACATCCTAATATAACTGAAACAAATTCTCCTTCCCCAAGCCAAATTTCACTAGGCACTAACATTACTTTATTGAAATCCATATGAATCTTTTTATCAAAGAGCATCAAGAGGATTAGAGGATCCCATTAATTAATTGAAGATTATGCCCCAACTAAAGCATAGCTTAATAGATCAAAACTGCCAACATCACATACAAAACATATACTGTACAAAAATAAGTCAATCAGGCACAATATCACATACACAACATCAAAGCATAAAGCTAGTGGAAGCAACTCCYAAAACAACACTTCAATCCAAATTCACCTCAAAATGGGGCGAAAATTAGGAGATTTTCAATATCTAATCGTATCATTTCWGTGAAAAAAATTGAAAATAAGTTTACCCAAAAGATCCCACAAAACTTTAAACTCACTACCACAACAAATCCCAACTTGTCAAAACAAAACCCTAAAGCACAAAATTTGGACTTCAATTTTGCAATTAACACACATTTTAATAAATACATTCCTCAATTAACAACAAAAACAAGACAATAAACAAAAACAGACTGAAATGCGCTCAGTAGAATGAGTTTGTGACACCTTTTTGCATCAATCTTCAACCACCAATGACTAAAACACACCATCACAAACAACAAACCCACTTCGAATCTCCATGATTTTCACTCTTCTTAACTTGAACCCAAATCAAACATCGTGATTGAAAAGAAGAATGGTATCAACTAAATTTCATCACATCACAGGACACTTGTGAGAATAAAAATGGGTATGAAGAAGAAGAAGAAGAAGCAATTAGTTATTTAAAGAGTCTACTTCAGACACCAGTACTCTTTTTGAGCTTTTTGCTGGATGCAAGGAACCGTATGTAATATCACAGTTGTATAATCGTTGTGTGTAATGAGATCAGAAAATCAAAACAAGTGTGCGAAATGCAATAACTTAATAATTTTGGGCTTTGCTAAGACGAAAGATTGTTTCAGTAACTTCGTATACAATATGTTAAAAGAGTCAACTTCATTTACCAAGAGAGTCTTTACAATCTCATTTCTTCTCTCTACTATTTATTTTTTCTTCCCCTTTTCCTTTCGCCTCTCTCATACGGAGTAGCCTTAGTTCCTAGATCTTTGTTTCATATTTTTCGAAATTAAATCTAAATGTTTTGTGTTTGAAATTACTTTATTTTAATTTCAACTTTATCCATTTTTTTGATAATTGAACTTTATTACTACTAGTTTAGAACCGTGCGTGCACGGTATTTATTTAATTCGTACTAACAATAATTCTACCGAAAGGTTGCTTGTATAAGCGTATATTTCATTTTGCTGTCATGTTCTTTTTCAAAAAATATTTGTTCAATATAGATGATCATGGGTAATCGAGCGGGCTGGCATATAAATTGTCCATAATCGCGGGGCAGCGGCTTGAGTCGCCCTAAATTGAATGCCCAAAGCCGAAAAATTAAGCAGGCTTAGCAGATCCTTCGGTCTACCTCGAGCCGGACCCAAATTTTAATTAATTGCAGTGATTTTTTTAGGCCAAAGCCCGCACAAAAAATAAAATCGCCCCGATCGGCTAGGCGCCGGCTCACTTTAATAAGCTTAGTTCAATGTAAGATTGTTCTTCATCTTCAATCATGTAAACTGAATTGTTTCTTCATGTGTCCTAGAAGATGATAGTATTGTATTCACAAATCCATTTTCCTAGTTAGCTTATCTGATTTTATTATGACAATGTAGATGTAATAAAAGACTATTTAAATTGATATTTTATAATTAAATGAAAATACAATATTGTTATTGGAAACAATTTCTAGTTTATCTCGTATCAAGGAATTATCCACAGATTATTGTATTTAAATTTAACTGATGTTTATTTTAATTAATAATAGTTTTAGCTTACTTATCTAGTTTTTTATTTTTAATTTAAGTGATTTTAAATTTAATTTTGTATAGATTTAGCAATGTAGTAGTATCTTGTACGGAGTCTATAATTTAAAAAAAGTCTTTTAAATTATATACGGAGTAGTTAATTTATTTTGTTTTCCTAATTTAAGTGTTTTATTTTGTTTGTATGATTTAAATTCGTGTAGGAAATTTATAATATTAAGCAAAGTTTTTTTTAAATTTAAATTGGTATGTAGAATATTGTATTTTTAAATTGTTGTTTTTTTTGGTTGAACAAATTATTCGATATGGAGTTTGACAATATGATAGATGTTTGTAATCGAGAGCATGAACTTCTTCTATTTAGTAATGATTATTACTATATAGAGTAGATTTTTTTACTGTAGAAGTTTTGGTAATTTAATAATGAAACATATTTTAATGTAATTTAAAATTTTATTTTTGTTAATGTATATTTTATTTTAATCAAATATTTAGTATATAATTTTGTTAAAATTTTACTGAATGTAGGATTTTCACTCTCGATAGAATTTTTAAAATGAAATGTATTTAAATTAAAAATCTAATTGATTTAATTTTTTAACTGTACTCCGTATGTAGTATTTTTAATCCTATTTTGCTACTCACGTATATAAAATAATTGAAATTGTTACCTGCTATTAATTCATCTGAAGCTGAAATTAAAATAAAATAATAAATATATTTAAGTTTGTTTTTTAAAAATCGTAATGTAGTATAATTTAAATGCTAATAGATATTTATATTTAATGAAGTTTTTTCCAAAAATAATAAGAACTGCTGACACATTGCTCGGTGTGGTTACACAGTGGACAGAATGTACATCATTGCATCATCATCATTCTGTTAGTATTAAGTTATAGTAAGGTAGTATTACTTATGAGACTCGAACCTGTGATCTCAAAAATCAAAGTGGGATTGAAGCCACTGCCTCCAACTCATCATTTCTTTAGATTTATGAGGTAATTGATATTCTACTCTTGTAGGCAAAAACATATTCTGCTTAAGTTTTTAAAAATTAATTAATATTCATATATATGAATAATATATTAATACACAGGAAAAATATCATTATTGTGATTGTTTTTATCCGTAATGTTAAATCATTCATTTGCAAAGTTCACTTTTGTTTTAAATGATATTTAATATTACTGCTAGTAAGTTTGGTTAATTAGCTTTTTTTTTAAAGTAAGAAGATTTTTTATTAAGGAAAAATTTGTCAGAAAACCTTTATATCATTTTTTTTGTTAAAAAAAGACTTTTAAAAAAGTTATGTCAAAGACTTATCAAAAAAAATTTTGATAACCAAATCTAGCTGTGTTTTGGCTTTGACCACACAAATCCGGTGTTGACCACTTAAAAACTTCCGTCTATTTGACTCCAATCAATGTGACACGTCTCACTCACCCACACATCCTTATTATCCGTATTCCCTTCTATTTTAAATTTAATTTTTACATCTAGTCATTAAGCCAACACGAGCATTCAATGATACTGTTTAATTCGCCACAAGTAATCATCATCTCCTCCACATATAATGAGTAGAGACTGTATTACTCCTCAATTTCTTAAATCATTGAGCAATCTTATTATCTCGTTCTTTTGGTTTTCCCCAAAAAAATATATTTAATTTCTAACGTCAATCATCTAATAATTTAATGCGAAAAAAAGGTTCGCGTGTTTAGGCGATGCATAACGCATACCCAACTACAAAAATGTCCAGAAATCGAGGATTAGTTGTTCAATTATCTTTGATGCTTTCGATTTTTTTTTGCCAATATATAGGGTTTTTTTTACAAAATTGAATGAAAAGTTGCATATGTTTGTTATATTGTGTTGTTTGGAATAATTTTAATGAGTATGCTTTGATGACTGTTTGACATGAATTTGAAATTTAATTTTAATTTTACATATTTGGTTGATAATAGTGCATAATTGATGTTCAGGTTTGGGTTGCACGTTTTTTAGCCTTGATTTAGATTCATGGAACCTATTAACATTAGGCTGCATTATGGGGGTGTGTTTGTTAGTAAGAAGAAGCATACAGAGTAAGTATGTTAGGAATCCTAGCTAATCTACCACAGAATAGATGGGGTTTAGCTTTGAGGTTAAATGTGGATGAAATATGTTATTTTGAAATTGTGCATTGGATTAAGAATGATTTGGGGTTTGAGGATGTTGGTCAGATTTGGTACAGGAAGAGGGGTTGTAGTTTGCACATTGGGAGGGCTTTGATCAGTGATGATAAGGATATCCCACAGTTCCTTGATGCCCTAGAGCCTGATGGTTACTACCAACTTTATGTGGTTCATCCTCAGAAAGTTGTGCCTGCTCATGGTTTGAAGCATCATGATTGTGTGAAGTTTTATAATGACAAAGAGAAGTTTGGGAGTGAATTGCCATTGAGTAGTAGTTTAGGGTCCTTTATTGATGATTATAGTAGTGATTTTAATAGTGTAGACTGTYGGAGTGGAGTGAACATGTGTTCCACAAGTGGGGGTGTGGAATCTTTTTCTATCAATGGGGGGGGGACCACAACAACCTTTACTACCCAACAACAATTCAGAAAATCTTATCTCTCCAACTGAACCTCAAAACCCTACCTTACCCACTTCTAAAAACTAAATTGAACCCAAAAAACRACCTGAAAGTACTYCAGCCACAAAGAGCACCCCAAAAACTCAATTCAGAAACAAGCTTCCAGTATTTCCAGCCCAGAAAACARCACTGCCCAAACCACCTACTGTTGAGGTTGTTGAGACTSAGGGTTTYAATGCAGAGGCTTCAGAGGTTGACAATTTACAAGAGGAGAGTGATGACAGTGAGGATGGTGATTACAATGATGCTGAWCTTAGTGAGGATGACATAGAGGATTTGGATGATGTTGATTTGTTRAACAAGTATGTGGACAAGGATATCRAAGACACTGTGAGGAACACTCTGAAGGATCTTKGAGTAGAGGCTACTACTGAGGATTTGGATTTGGATAATGAGGGTACARATATTACTGAAGATGCAGAGTTYGATGATAGTGATGCTGAGCATGTGAGTGACATAAGGTCTGATGCAGAAGGAGACAAATACCCTGAATTCAACCCCTCTACATACTTCAAAGGTAAGATCCACTTAAGCAAAGGTCTTAGATTTCCTTCAAATGAAGTATTTAGGAAAGCATTGCAATGGCATGCTATGGAGAATGGTTACATTTACTATTTCTTGCACAACAACAACACTAAGGTGTCAGTGTACTGTGCAAACAGGTGTGAGTGTCCATGGAAGGATGGTAGGATTCTAAAGTGTAAGTGCAACTCTAAGAACAAATGCAGATTCAAAGTGCATTGTAGGAAATTAAAGGGAGAGAATTATTTTCATATTAAGTCTWACAAGCCTACTCACACTTGTACACATCAACTTGACAACCCTAAATGCACATCCCAATATTTGGCTGAGAAGTTTATTGAGGATTGGAGAGATGACCCTTCTTGGAAAGTGAAGAACTTTCAAAAGAGAGTTAGAAGGGATTTGGGCATTGAGGTTYGTTATTATAAGGCATATTATGCAAAAGTAAGGGCATTGAACATGATTTTTGGGGATGCAAGTGCAGAGTACAGAAGGGTGTGGGACTATGATGTAACTATTTTGAAATACAATCCAGAAGCACTGCTATTGTTAAGGTTCACATTCAAGAAGGGCAACAACCACTGTTCCAGAGGATGTATGTGTGCTTCAAAGCATGCAAAGAAGGGTTTCTAGCTGGTTGTAGACCCATCTCAGGGGTTGATGGGGCTCATTTGAAGGGACCATACCCTGGAATCTTGTTGACAACAGTGGGTAAGGATGGGAATAATAATATATTCCCTGTTGCCTGGGCTGTGGTGGAGGTGGAGAACTCTGAGAGTTGGTGTTGGTTCCTACAATTGYTTAGGGAAGACATTGCTAGTGTTGCTGATTCAGTGACATGGGTCCATGAGCAAGATGAGTTGACATACGTGTCTGATAGACAAAAGGTATGTCTTGCCTGGTTTTTATTTTTTTAAGTTTTATTTTCCCTGAAATATA
>SNQN01007861.1:0-25514 GCA_008642245.1 Bassia scoparia | reverse complement strand
ATTCAGACTTTCTATCTCTCAACTTCCGATTTGGATGGAACCCTAGTTTCCCTTCCCCTTGTAACACCCCATATAATCTCCCACTTTACTCGTAATATTAACGAAAAATGAGGTAGTACTATGCTGGCCACTGCCATGTGTTAAAGGTTTAGGCTAAATAATATTGTTGCAGCGGAAATCAAAGATAGAAAAATGTATTCAAAACCAAAGTGTTCAAATTTGAAATATAAAACAATCATTACTAAGTTGGAACCATAAGCCTTATTCGCAAGAAATGGTTAAATACCTTTTTCAAACATTAATAACTCGAAATATCAAATACGTTCTGTAAGGTTACAATGCTGAACAAATGTATAAGTACGATCGCTCCCACTCATCCCAACCATCTAAGGCTTCACCTGATGCAAATCCGTAAAAAGTCTGCTCCCCATGATTCCAAGTGATAATAAGGATCATCATAGGTCCACCAAAAAATGAAGGAAATGTGGACAACACACAAACAAAAAACACAATCAGCCAAAGCTGAGTTACATAAACATCGAAGACGAAAAACAACGGACACATCTCCCGTAAAAACGGAACATACCGATACACACCGTTAAAACAAAAGAAACCCAATTGTGTGGTTCATAACCATTAACAACATATAACATATAGCTAATCCGAACTCAGACCAAACATCAATTACATTCATCACAGTATTCCAATACAACACCAACCAAATCCTCAACTGCTCCTGTAAATTATTGACTGCAAAATAACTTACTCGACTCCAATATATGATCAAAATTTTCATTAATTGTATTGATTGTGCAACAGACAAGGCGTCCAAAACCATGTTCACAATTTAAAAAACATCAACCAGACAATCAGGTCACAGACACAAGGTGCCACAAAACCCATGCCCCCCTCGAAAGGCATCAAAAACCAGTAAACAGATGGAAACGGGCGCGACTCCGTACCATAGTTAGATGGATCTCAAACAACCCCAATTGGATAAATCGTTATAAAATAAGTGAAGAGAGACGTTGATCAAACGATCTCTGGAAGGAAGCGAATATAGTCGAACCCCAACCCCTGAATTGTCAACTACTTAGAGTGCCAAGCCCAGATTTTATGCTCATTCGTATTATTATTTAACTGTTAATACTCGACAGTTATATGACTCACAAAGCACACAAGTCACTTTACAATTCCTTGAGATAATTAACATCTATGATATACTGTTGACAAGCACTACCTCGTCATTAAGACTTGAATATTCCCTCTTACCAGTCATGAGCATGTCATGAACGAGTAATAAATCACCTCATGGAGTAAGTTACACTTGACCCCACTTAATTCATCCTGTAGTATAAATTACTCATGGAACAAGTATACTTTGACTCCACGTTAATCCTCAATAAACCAAATCATTTAATTAACAGAGACTAATTAACGACTTTATAACAACTCATGAACAAACCAATTTATTCACCTACTCCTCAATTTCACAAATATAGCCAAGTCACAAATAATATTCACTCGTAAGTCTACTATATAGAGTAGATTGATACCTCAACCTAGTAGAGGCCTTTTGGGTGAATAACAAGCCCACACCAAAAGCAAATCCTTGCGAGCTAGGCCCAAAGAGGACAATCTCTACTAGTGGGCTCCTATTCACACCAAGGGGGTGTTATAGATGGTATCAGAGCCAAGGCCCATTCCGGTGTTCAATCGTGCCTTCGAGGACGCAGGCTCCCTTTCAAGGGTGCGTGACAGGGAACTAGAGTTTCATCCTACATCGGAAGTTGAGGAGAACGAAGTCTACTATATAGAGTAGATTGATACCTCAACCTAGTAGAGGCCTTTTGGGTGGGTAACAAGCCCACACCAAAAGCAAATCCTTGCGGGCTAGGTCTAAAGAGGACAATATCTACTAGTACGCTCCTGTTCACACTAAGGGGGTGTTACAATTAGGGTTTTCGAAGGGTGGGGGGAGTTTCGAGGGGTTGATGAGGGTTTTCAAAGGGTGCATGGGGAAGGAATTTTGAGAGTGGGGAGGAGTTTTGAGGATGGCTAAGGGTGTAGTGGTAGGTGGTGGTGCGTGGAGAGAGAAAGGGACGATTTGGCAAGGAAGGAGAGAGAAAAGGGGTCGGGTTTGGTGTGGCGATGGTGCGGCAATAGTGGCTGGAGCGGCGGTGCAGTGTTGGAACTGTGGAAGTGAGTTGGTTGTTTGTTAAAGGTTGAAGATGAGGAAGGAAGAGGGAGAGAGGGAGAGGGAGAGGGAGAGGGAGAGGGAGAGAAAGAGAGAGAGAGAGAGAGAGAGAGAGAGAGAGAGAGAGAGAGAGAGAGAGAGAGAGAGAGGAGGTGAATTAGGGTGTAAGAGCATGTGCTTTGGGGTTCCCCAAATAGAGTTGGGTCACCCATTTGCTTACTTAACCATTGTGGGAGGTTACCCGTATTTTGGAGTCCCCAAATTCTTTGAGCCAATGACAAAACAACATTTGTCACTTTTTAAAAACCTTTTAGTTTTAGTAATTATTGGTAATTAATTTTATGCAATATATCAAACTCAAAAAAATTAAATTATTAGACCAATAATTCTAGTTTTTAATTGTTAGTCCTTCAAAGAAAGCCCTTGTTGCCTGGAGTCACCTTTCCCTCCCTAGAGTTTCGGGTGGTTGGAACATTATCCTTTTGAGTCTTTGGAATCAGGTTGCTATTGCTAAACTTTTATGTGCTTCGTCACTATGGATCTATTAGGTCAGTGTTGTCTTGGGCAGATGAGGTGGCTATAGCTTTGAAAGCTGCAAAGAAAACTGACCCTGCTAGTTGTTCTTATGTTAGATGTTTTACTGAGTGTGTTTATGCTTTGTGGTGCAATAGGAACTTTGTAATTTTTAGACATGAGCATCACTCAGTTGAGCATGTTGTGAGTCTTATTGACATTCGTGTGGCTTCGAGGGCTTAATTGCTCTTGTTGGTTTGTGAGCTTGGGACCTGTCCAAGCCTAGGGGTTGTTGTTTGTCTGGTCTTGGATGCTTTGTATTCTTCACCCTTCCTAGAAGGTGGGGGAATATAAAGTGGAKWCTTRGTTTGTACTGTTACACTTTGGTAATAAAATTTCTCAATTACCAAAAAAAATTCTAGCTTTTAATCCTCTACAATTTGAGTACCATATTGTCATACTTTTTCCAAAATAAAAATAACTCATTTCCCCCCTAATTTTAGAGAATAACATTTTTAAGTTAGTAAACCATTGTGGGATACTTACTTAAAATTGGGTTGGATAAGTAAATGTGCTAGTGGATTGTGATGTSTCAAAAGGAGAATAAGAGAGAGAAGATTTGGGGTACCCTAGCATTGTACATGCTCTAAATAGGAAATAAGGTGGGAAATAGCGGGCCAATGGGGTAAAAGTCAAGTTTAACCCTCTATGACGTCAACGAGTTTTTTATTACAATTTTTTTCGTTTTTAGTTTATTTTCACAACAATCGTTTTAAAAGGCTTGTTTTCGCAAATTTTTTGTTTTAAAACGTTTGCTTTGACAAAAAATCCATTTTAATTTGCTCTTTTGTAATTGGGTGATGCATACACAAAGTGTGGACCATATATACCTAGTGTACGTATATTTATCATCTCTTTCAGTTACCAACAATCAATCGATAAATGAATGTTTTTCTTGTAGTGTGTGGATCGAAAACGAGTTTCTCACTTTTGGGGTAAAATAAATTAAAATTAATGCTTTATATAATTACGTTTGACTTTATGATTAAAGAAAAACAAGGGAAAATTGTACATTATCAGACACCTTTACTTTACCACATTTTGTAAATTACGACCTTCTTTTGTTTAATTTTCACCTCTACTTTACTAATTTTTTTAATCTCCAACCAATTAAAAGTTGTTTACGCACAAAAACATGTAAGTAGCTAATTTTTAGTTTGTTTAGTTCAGTTGCAATATGTTGAGTTTGGTGTAATTGCAGAGTTTTCAGTTATCGCTTTGCATCACATCATTTTTTTCCAGTTCACTTTAAGCCAGTTTTTAGTTAACATTTCAGTTCCTAAGAATTCTAACCAAACTAACAGCCTACATATACAGTAACCTGGCCTTAAGACTAGCAAAATAAAATTAAACTATAATAATTTTTTGAATTTTTTGTACGGAACCACCTCCCAATTAGGGCACTTTCAAATTAACCACCACTTCTTTAACTTATTTTACAATACCACCTCRCAATTACAATTCGCTTCAAAATACCCAMCACTAACGCCAAATTAGCCAACCTCCGTTTGCTGTGGGCCCCACTCCGTTAGTCTTCCCTTCGATTTCCCCCAAACACCACGATTCTTCATTCTTCATTCCTTCTCTCCCTTTCACCTTTTCACTGCGTTCTTCCTCTCTCCTCCAACATCTCTGCATTCTTCAAAATTCATCTTAGGTCACTCGATTCCCACTGTAATTTTTTGCGCATGATTGACGAGGAATGTCGCTGCTTTAACTTCTTTTGTTCAGTTTTCGCAATTGAAATTGTATTAGTTGATTAATTTACCCAAAATTTCTCATTGAAGTGGTTACACAAGTTGTTGTGAATAATACCTTTTTCAATTGCTAATCTTGATGATTTACTGATTATTATATATAGGGTTTGTTTTCTGAATTGAAATTTGACCTGAAATTGTGAATTAAAAATTGCTCTAATCAATTACCTTGACTACCCATTGTAACCTGCAATTGTCACAAAAGGAAACAAATTTTTTCAATTCAAACATAAAATCAATTTCAAATAACAAAACACAAACAAACCCTAATTTCTAGCAACGTTACAAAACCACAAGTCGATGAACTGCCAACAAACCCTAAAATTGAGGGTGGCAAGAAGCGTGAACCGCACAAAAAAAAAAAAATCAAGTTTTGGGAGTGAATAGGAAATAAAGTGCGAACCTAATTTTGTATGCGAGAAGATTTCTTCTGCTTGAGAGAGAGAGGATTTGAGGTTGAAAATTAATGTATGAGTAAGGAGTATTGAGTTTATAGATGAGAAGGAATGAAGAATCGTGGTGTTTGGGGGAAATCGAAGGGAAGACTAACGGAGTGGGGCCCACAGCAAACGGAGGTTGACTAATTTGGCGTTAGTGGTGGGTATTTTGAAGCGAATTGTAATTGCGAGGTGGTATTGTAAAATAAGTTAAAGAAGTGGTGGTTAATTTGAAAGTGCCCTAATTGGGAGGTGGTTTTGTACAAAAAATCCTAATTTTTTTGGTGTTAAAAGAGACACAAGGGTAGGGATGACCATCGATCCAAGAATCTTCGATTCTATTTTGGAACCGGAAGAAAAACTTTAACCATTTAAGTTATCTCTTATTCTCAAAATTATATTGCCTCCGTAACATAATACTTGCAACAATTGCTATTATTTGTGAGAGATAAAATATTCAATTATTGCAAGTATTACGTTACGAAAGTAGTAATAGTTTAAGAACTTTGGTGATTGTACTTTTTCTCCATGTCATATCTATTCTAGCTAGGGAGTAACAGTAGAGCTAAAACTTTCTTAATCTAAAATTCAAATATAAAAAGGGCCGGGGAAAACATTAGTACATATAAATTGGTAATAGAGTCACTACTTAGTACTTACTATTATATACTCCGCCGATAACAAAATAAATGCAACTAATAAATGGTATACCCTTTTTCACAAATTACTCGTACTATTTTGTTTTTGGGAGTCAAAGATAGTATGTAAACTTTGACAAATTTTTGTGACAAATCTGATTAGAAAAATCAAATAGGATCTTCTTACATTCAACTAAATTTGTAGTTTATTAATATCAACCTTTTATTAAAATATACTCCGTACAATTTGGGTTTGCAACTAAAAAAAATACAATTTAAGTTATTAATAATCAAAGTTCGTTTTCAAACATAGACACAAGAAGTAAATATTAAAAAGAAAATGTTATACATATTCCATAGGGCCTATATATATATATATATATATATATATATATATATAAGGTGCTCAAAATGAAAAAGATAGGCTCTTCATTCCCGGCATCTATACTAGACTTGTCTCTTCGAGCCTTTCTCTTAAGGAAGAGCTAAACGGAAGCACATAAGGGTGATGGACATCCCAATCCCGAGGCATGCATACCATGGGGGGTTGAGCTTTAAGGGAAGCAAGGAGGTATCAAAAATCAATAAAACTTTTAATATATTGATTATTGTGAGATTTTATCTTATTTTTTTTAATTGTTTCCACTAATAGAAATATATAGCAATTGTTTTTTTAATTTGGTGCATAAATGTATAGCAATTGTGACTTAAAGGTAAATGTTTTAAGTGATAGATGGATATGAGATCAAAAATAAAATAAGTAAATGACCAATCAAGAGGAAATTAAAGAAGCAAGAGTACTAATACGGTTGTAAATTAGGAATCCTACCTAGTAAGCCCTATTAATTAGTTAGGATATTATCATAACTTATTGTAGCAATATTTAGAMAATATACATTGGATTTGTATAACATACATACATCATATATTATTGTTATATATATAAACACTATTATTGTTAATTTGTTATACTTCAATTATTGTACTTCATCCGTTTCACAAAACTCGTTACACTTTTTATTTTAGAATGTTTCAAATTACTTGTGACACTTTTTTTTGGAAATAAATTATCTCTATCTCTCTCCTCTTACATGGGTCCTTTTTCTTTTTTACTCTCTATATCTCTTCTCCAAACATTATCTAAGAATTCGTAAATTGAAAAATGTAGCGAGCTTTAATTTTGTAAACGGAGGAAGTAAACGGATCGTTCTGAACTTCGTTCTAAATTGTATTGGTGTCACTGTGTGAGTGTGTGACAATGATTATAGTGAGTTAATTAATATGGTGTTTTGGTCGATTTATATACTCGGTATCAAAAACTAAAAAAAAGTAATGTTTGTTTTTCCTAAATTTGAAGTACTCCGTACGTACAACTTTCAAGTGCTTCTTTGATCAAGTGCAGTATTTATTTATTTATTTATTTTTGCAACCTGATTTGTTCCTTCCTAAATTTGTTTCCTACTTCATTCATAATCTTCTGAATAAATTCGTAATGACTAGATTTAAATCCTTTGCTTGCTGAATTTGCCCTTCTTATTATTGACTGCGAATCCTACTTTGTTCACCAAAAAAAAAAAAAAGAAATCCTACTTTGTTTTGGTTCCTGTAATTTTTATAAATGTGAACATATATTAATTAGTATTATGAAATGCTTTAAAACCCTTCTTTTCATCGTCATAATACTAACAATTTCCGCAACTCGATCGATCAACATTTTTTTTAAAGAAACTTCCCTCGTTAGGCCAGGTCATCTTTAATTTTCCAAAGTTTCTGCATACCAACCATAATTTACTTGTCCATGGATGTTGAAAAAGAAGCTAAAGAGTTTTAAGAATGGTCAAAATGACACAAGAATCCTTACTTTCTAAACCAATAATAAAAAAAAAATCCAACGAAAATTAACGAAAATACCTAATGAAAAACTAAAAGAGATATTGTTAGGAATATAAGATAAGATAGATAAGGAAAATATATCTTATCTTATATTCCTACCAGATATTAGATTTACGATCATTAATTAGAGCCAAATTATATATACATCTTTCTTGCTAGTCTTCCTGCCATTGATATGCTTGATTATTATTTGTTCTCTAAGTTATGATGGATCTCTTTAATTGCGGATTTCTTTTCAATAAATCAAGAAGAACTAAATTTGTTATATAACTTCTTCACGAATTTCTTTCTAAATATGCACTGATTATGATTGCTATACAAAATAAAATAATAGAAATAATACCCTCATGCTAGCTAGCCAAATCATAAACCAGTTCAGAGATAGATTACACAACAACTATTCAAGCAACTCATACTTAATTAGCGTGACAAAGAGGTTATGAGTTCGAATCTCACCTCCCTCTCTCTAGTGGAATTAATTCGCACCAGATATGAGCGGGCCTGTGTTGCGTCCACATTTTAAATTCAAAGCCCAAAGAGTCTTTCATGTGAAGGGGAGTGATAGAGTATATAACATATTTCTGGGCCTCAATCATCGACTTAATCTTTTGGTTGAAATGGTACGGTTAACAATTTTGATAATATAGGATATGTATAAATGTGAACTAACATACATTAACTAGGAGTCTAGGATTATAAAAGGATTCTTTAAAGACAAAGTATTAGGTACATCGGATGCACAATAAATTTATTGTCCATCAGATTATAATGACCCTTTTGGTGAATATAGTAACTATTTTTATCAATATAGTGAACCTTATTTTCTATCACTATATTGATGTAAAGTGAAATGGGTCACTATATTGATATAAGGAGTCACTATATGCTTGATGCACAATAAATTTATTGTGCATCTGATGCATATAATACCATTGTGCATCTGATGCATATAATACCTTCTGTTCTTTAAAACCCAACTTTTCATCATCCTTAAATGCTGTAAGTGATGGATATGAGTTCAAAAATCAAAAAGTAAATGAGGAATTCCAATCAAGAAAATATATAGTTATGTCTTGTATATATATTTTCATTAACAGATAACTAATTCTTAGAAATCAAAGATAATTCAGTTATTGTAAATTAGGAATCATACCCCGTAAGCCCTATTAATTAGTTAATAAGATATTTGCATCAAAAAAATTAGTTAAGATATGATCATAACAATATTTGGATGATAATATATCAATGCAATAGGATTCCTAGTACTTGGATATATAATAAGGTCGGCTTAAGATAGATCGAAGTAGAATTCCATCCTAGTTTAATTTACAAGTTACAAGAACTAACCGCCCTATATTAGCTGTATGCAATGTATGTATGTTGAAAAAAGATATATACAGAGTATTAAATTAGGAATACCTATTAATTAGTTAAGATATGATCAAATCAATATTTGGATAATAATAATATATATATATGTATATTGGATTTGTATAAATATAAACTTACATTCGTTAGGATTATAAAAGGCGGCTTTTAAACCCTAAGCTACTTTTCATCATTCATTCATAATACAACTCTACCACACAACTTTATTCATTTTCTCTTTTCCAAAGTTTCTCTTCAAACATTAATATTCATTCATAATCCTAAAATTAATCAAATTACCATAACTTACATCTGCATAGATGGTGAAAAAAAGAGACTCTGAAGAATGGTCAAATTACAAAATCTTTACTTTCTAACCAAAGATCCAAAAACCGCAACACCCCCCAAAATCACCAACAAAAAAAATTGGTTTGACGACGACGACTTTGAATCTCTTAAATTCATTTCAGAAGGATATTATCAACAAGGAGGATGGTTCGTAAGAGGAAGCCAAGTGAGTTGATTAAATCCGAAGAATTACTCTTATTGTTTGTGAGAAAGTTGAAGCAAGAAAGACATACATGAAGAAAGAGAAGTAGAAAACGCGCAAATGCTCTAATGTAGATTAAGACAATTCATGACCTTGTCATTTAGAGATTAATTTTTTGTAAGTGTTGTGATCGACGACTTACACGTTCGGGTTTTTATCAATTTTAGCAATAGTTGGAACTAATAAAGTATGAGTCTGTGTGTGATAATATAATGATTATGGTATGTAATGTATGTTTCTACTTCATAGATCTATCTAAAATGTGTTTCATATATAATCATCATGACTTGATTTTAAATCTTTTGCCAGGCTATTATAAATGTTCCCTTATACAAATCAGAATGAAAAGTTGTCAATGAGTTAAGCCATGTTTATTCTTTATCCTCGATCTTTCTTTACGATTATTATGAAATCAAACTAATCTCACTTCATACATATAATAAGGCCACATAAACGATCAATTTAATTTAGATTACTCTTAGCATTCTATGTTGATATTGTATTTGTGAAAATATTAGTTGATTATTGTATTATTGGTCTCTTATGTCTACGATAATGGGCTTATGTTATGATCCAATTTATAAAAATATAAAAAAAATGGCAAGCACGTTTATATTTTTAAAATTTATATGCAAAGAAAGTAATAGAATTTATTAAGTTACAATATATTTTTACTTATTTGAAAAGTTTGTCATTATACACAATTTCAAATAATCTCTTCAAAAAATATATATCATACTACTATTTTTTACATCAGTCAATTAACAAAAGCTGCATGCACGGGGTATTATCTAGTAATTAATATTATATTCATTTCAAGTTATTGAATTTGTACATTTCCTATGCAGTAGGTTGCAGTTGTTAATAATATTGCAACGTTCAAATTATTGATCCCTTCATTTGTCTCAAATATTTGTACGTTTGTTTTTGCACAGTTTTATGCCTTTGTATAAACTTTAATATCTTTAGTTACTTTAGAAAAATTACTCCCTCTGTGTCCTTGAAAAAGCTCATCAGTCACTATTCATACGTTCAATGCATATTTTATATCGTCCATATCTTTAGTTTGTATTTTAAAAAATACTTAATGATTCCTTATATATGTATTCATCAACCCGAATCACAGACCCCACAGGCTACTTATTATATTATATATATATGTATATATATTATATATTTATATATATATATATATAATATATATGTATATATATATATATATGTTATACATTATATATAATAATATATATGTATATATATAGTACTATTAGTATATAGTTTATATATATATTAATATAATATATTAATAACTATTATAATGTATAATATATATATTACATCTATATATATATTATACATTTAATATATATATATATATACAATATATATAGCCTAATGTATACATATAATATATATGTATATTAATTATATAGTATTATATAGATTATATATATATATATATATGTATATGTATATATATACTATACTATTATATTTATATAATATATTATATCATTAATATATATAATATATATTTATACATAGATTATATTATATATATAATCATATATATATATATAATAATATATATATTAATATAGGAATAGATCATGTGAAACACAAACCGTTAGGTGCAAAATAAAACTTGTAATCTTGACCGTAGGATTTGGAGTATGAACGGTCACGATTTAATCTATGTATATACTTGTATTTCAAATGGGTAACATTGAAGGGTTAAAAGGTACGTTAGTTATTCATCAAAGTAGCTGAAAGACTTGTTTGTACCTCTTTACTGCTTGTATGACTCTTAAATGTAAAATGATCACTTATTTTGGTTTATCACGTTTTCATATAACTATGTGGTTTTCATGGATCCACCTATCATACTGATATATATATATATTATATATTATACTATTATATAAGTATAATATATATATTTATATACTATATATATATATATTAATATATATATATTTATACATATATATATATATATATATATATATATACATATATATATTCTTATAAATTGATAGTTATTGACAAGATTCTCTTCACTTGTGAATAGTCAAATAAACGCATATGGTAGGAATTTCAAGGCCGGAACGGAGGGAGTACAAATAATTGATATTTAAAAAAACTAYGCATTGAGACATACGAATCTAATAAGATCTCATATGAATATATTTTTTCTTATATTTCATGAGATTTTTCAAAGTCAATGTTTCTCTCTCTTTGCACCTAATATTCCAAATGTAAGAAAAAAATTGAGACAGAGGTCGTAGAAGTTATTATATTTGTTTGACTTTATAAAGTTATTATGGAGAGTAGTTTATTTATTATATATGAAGATATTACAATCTTAGCTTAAACTCCAATAAAAGGTTATATTTGTTCTTATGCTCTTTATTGTATGTATTCCGTGCAGTTACACATGTAAAATCTAGTATGTGATAAAAAGTGATATTTTATATACTATATTTTTTTTATTATTGACATATGAAGTATTATTATTGGATTAACTTTTAAAATTTGCTGGTTTTTTTTWWAAAAAAATAAATATATATAGGGTTTGGAGAGGGTAGTAGCATAAAAGAAATTAAAGCAAATCTACTGGGGTTCAATGCATTGTTTYAAATTTTAAGCTGCAAACATACAATTTAGATGTTTTATGACAATTTGGACCCGACATTGAAATTCATCTAATCTTATTATTAAAATTGATTCATTTAATTTACGATGGAATCATGACGGAAAATTTATCTACAACCCCTTTTCTTGGATGGGTCACATTTTCATGATTTAAAAAATCATTTACGCCCCCCCCCCCCCCCCCTCTATTTAGGACGAAATCACATATATATAATGAGAATTCCCATTGTAAATAACCTCTTTTAGGTAAATTGGATTAATTTTGTTGTGGCCACAAATACTTATAGAAACTTTGGAGAGATGATATAAAGAGAGGAGTTTCAATCTTAAGATTAACGACTACCTAGAGAGTGAAGGATAGTTCAAGTGGTAAAGATTCTTTCCCGGTTCCAGGAGATTCGGTGATCGATTTTCAACGCCCTCTTGTGACGAAGCACAAAAAAAAAATACACCTACCCACATAAGAATCTGTGTGTAGTTCATAACATGCATTGATTAAGAAAAATCTGTGTGTAGTTCATAAGAATCTGTGTGTGAGAAATCACATAACATGCATCGACTACCCACATAAGAATCTGTGTGTAGTTCATAAGAATCCGTGATCGATTTTTCTCAATCGATGCATGTTATGAACTACACACAGATTCTTATGTGGGTAGTCGTAAATTTTTATTTTGTGAAAACACAAATCTTTTAGGTGAAAACTAAAAACTTTTTATCTTGACCGTAGGATTTTAAGATTGACAGTCACGATTTAATCTATGTATATATACTTGTACTTTAATTTGGGGTACATTGAAGGTTTAAAGGGGTACGCATGTCATGTTCATCAACAGTAGGTCAAAGTCTTGTGTACTCCTTAAAATGTGAAAAGTATCCACTTATTTTGATTTTTCACGTTCTCATATAACACTGTGGTTTTTCACTTAATCCTTGAATAACCTCCTTTTCCCTCCTCGTCGCTCTCTCTTCTCGCTCTCTTCTTTATATAATATAAATATAATATATATATATAGTAATATTAGATATATATAATATATATATATATAATATATTATAAATTAATGATAGGTATTATATATTAGGGTTAGGATCCAATGAGAAGACACCTTAAATGATGAGAAGGTGAGAAAGCATCTTTGCCCTTGATTTTAAAGGACGGCTAGGCTTGCATAATTTTCTATTGTGAATGTTCATGAAATCTTCCATGAATGTCATTTTGTTTATTAATATGCACATTTAGTATGAAAATATGCACATTATTATATAATATGCACATTTACCTTTTGTTGGTGAAATAAATCTTTGACCGTCATTCAAAATTCAACCTCAATTGCTTCTCACGTTTCTCATTTTAGGTGTCTTCTCATTTGATCCTGATATCCTATATAAGTGACCACTTAATAAAAATGACTTGAGAATTTCGGTCACATTTACTAAAAACTAATGCATCTAGGCCTAGCCTTCCATCTTAAAAATCAAGTGTAAGATTGCTTCTCACACTTCTCATTTTAATGACTTTCATTGGATCCTAACCATATATATATATTATATATATTATATAATAGTATATATATATATTATATATATATTATTTATATATATATATATAATATATAATATAAGATTAGGTCATTGGAACACCTTATTGTGCGATCATGAGACTTAATCATCCTATTCAAATCATCTATATATCATCCAACCATTCATTTATTTATTTATTTTTTCTTTTCTAGACCACTCTCCCTCACTCTCTCTGATGCGCTCACCATCACTCAATCTTTCTCTCTCCTTCCTTAACCCTCTCTCCACCGCATAAACTCCACCCGTCGCCCAAGCACCACCACTGCAGACGTCGTCGCAACCAACACCCTCACAGTCGACCATTCTCCTCTGCCTCACTTTTCTCTCCCCCTCACGGCTCACTGCACCAACCAAACGCGGCTCCTTGTGGTAGGCCCCACCGGTCACAACAAGCAAGCACGCACCAAACCAAGCACCAACCTCATTCCTCCCAGCAACAACCCCGAACTCAAACCCCCTAACCCTGATTACTATGCGAGCGACCCCTTTTATGGTTGGGGCTAGCCGCAACTCCGGTTGGCCTAGCATGAAGTGGTCGAGTCTTAGATCATTGGTCTGGGTAGGGTGGGTGGGGGAGGGGGTTGACATTGGAGGCTAGAGTTGATTTTACTGGTTCTATTTTTTGGGGTTTTGTTTATATATGGTTCAGGTGTTTCATGTGCTTCAATTAAGGATGAGCGGTTTATTTGAGGTGTTGAGATGGTAGTCAGTTGCGCACGGTGAGGAAGGGGCCGCGGGTGTGTGGCTTTAGGGCCGATGGTGGTAGGCTAGGGTGTGTGTGCTGGTTGGTGCACGGGGTGCGGTGGCAAGTTGATGGTGCACGTTGGTGGCCTGGTGCGTGGCTTGTAGGCAGGTGTTGGGTTTGGGCGGGTTGGCTCAAGGAGGAGAGAAAAGTCATAAAACGTAGGCGTGTTAGTACAACATTTGCATAACACGAAGAATAATAATGTGAACATAATGGTTAAATTGTAGACATGAAACTTTAAGAGTAGACATTGTAGAATGAGAAAGACGCTAAATTGTACAACAAAAAGACTGAAGTTGTAGAATAAAAAAGTATAGTGTGAGAACATGAATGTTAAAATTGTAGAACATGAAGAGTCTCATATTCTCACTAAGATGAGTTCTGCAGGATTCCTCACCCTATGATGAACAGTGAACTTCCGCTTTTGCCATGCGATTTGATGGTAAGTCTCTACCCATTTTGGCTTGCTGCCACACCCTCCCATACTTGGTTTCCACGTTGGTTTTCTTTCATCTCTTCTCATTTATTCCTTTCATATATCTCTTCTCTTCTCCATTTCCTTTCTTCTAATTTCTTCTGCTATTTCTTCATTTCTTCCTCAATTTTATCTATGTTATGCTTCTATTGGCTTTGTCGTTGAGTTTCAAATTGTAATCATGGATTTTATATTGTATAACGCATGCGACTATGGGCTCAAAAATATTCAGTCAAAAATTTATGTGCAAATCATGTTTAGGGTTTTACTTTGGGTTTCGATTTATTTGCGATATTAACTTCATGTTTGGAGAGATGGAAATGCTGTTCATCTTTCTCTGATGATAAAAACAGGCATCACTGCTAATTAGCTCTCTCTTTTCGGACAGTTGAATTCTTTTATTAACCAAGTTTGAATTTTTACATACTCTATGCTTGCTTAAAACTGCAATTATTGGATTAAAATTTCTGTTTGATGTTAATTAGTTCGAGTGTGGCCGAATTTTCTGGGTTTTGGTCGATTTTATGGTTTGTGCATGATTTTTTTTTGCAAATTTGGTTATACTGCTTAAGGAAGTTTAGGAAATTTACAGGTGTCTGATGTCTGAGTTTTTGGCTGAGCATTATGTTATTTGCCGTAGTATTCGTTCACATACGAGCTTTATACTGCATTTTAGGGATTGTATTTAGTCAATTTAGGTGTTGTGTTGGCTTTAGCCAACAAGTAACACAACTAAATGCCGACTTCTTGCGACTTTTGAATTATTTAACAAAAGAATAGCTAGGCAAAGATTTGGTCCAAGATTGATTTTTTTATTGTTAGCTTTTGATTAGGATTTGAAGCAAAATATGGTTGTAACGTTGAATGGGCTCAGTTTGCTAGTTTTCGTGCGGGACATCATGCAAAACCTGGGTTTAGGTTCTGGGTTGAGTTGGGATTTCTGAGATGGGTTTATCTCAAATCGAATCTGAGTTAGGTGTTTGTGAGTTTGATTCATGAGAGTGGATTGTTGGGCATGGTGTTTAATCAATTATCTTCTATCACAATGGCTTGTGAGGGCTGATGACATATGTTGTTTTTAAGTCATAGTCAATGATAATCAATATTCCTTCAAAGGGTAAAAAAACTAGGAAAAGATATCTGTGGTGTTAAGTGACGAAGAATTTTTATGCAAGTGGATGTTCGTTTGTATTAAGTGAGAACCTATGATTGTTATGATGGTTTAGTAATTTCGAAAGATGCTAAATTTGTTGTTTTTTTGATGAGTTTTTATTAATTTATGGTAATCATGCTATTTATGAAAATTATTTAGCCAATTAAGTCCTAAAGAAGCCCGAATAAATTGTTTTGATGCGTATTGTGATGCTGATTATTTAACTTTTTTTATTTATTTTCCCAATTGTGATCGTTACAAGTTGCTGTGCCCGGGGCTGGATCGGAGTGGATTCTTGCTTACATCCGACTCGGACCCTTCAGCAAATCGAATTTGTAAATTCGACTCCACTCGCGCTCTCAATCCGATCGAGTATTATCTACATGCCTCCATCCCGAATCCGATTTGACCCGATCCGAGTTTTTCCCTTGTTTTTTAATTTTCGATTTGTTTTAAATCATTAATAATATACTAATACCCTTTAAGCTTAAACAATAAACTAGAATGTTTAATTAACTTTAACACAACATTCATAACACCAATCAAAGATAACAATAAAAATTTCAAATTACAATATAAATAAAAATGAACCTAACAATGCTTCATCACACTAGAAAGTCTAGAACACTCAAGTCCATACAATTGATTACAAATCTCACAATCTCTAATCCATACTCAATTATCTTTCAGTTCGCATGCTGCACTTCAAAATCACCAAAAAAATAAATACATTTTTTTTTAAAAAATTGATAGTAAATTTATAATAGAATAAAAGCAGAAAAGCAAGAATTTAAGCAGCATAGAAATAAATTCGCAGAAAACAGCAACAAAAACAACATTTCGCACCTAATTCAGCAACATAAAAACAATCAGTAGATACAAAACTATTCGCATATTAGCAACAATTAAAAAAACTAAATTTCGCCACAATTAAAAAAAACTAAATTCAGAGAAAGAAAATTCAGCAAAAATCAGAAGACACGAACTTAAATTCAACACACAATTAAAAAAAACCAGAAAGACCGTACACTAAATTCAACTAAATTCAGAAAAGACACGACATAATCAGAAAAACTCACAAAAAAATCTAATTCAGCAACAATTTAACAACATATTCAAGCAGCAAACGAAAACGAACTGAGTACAAAATAAACTAAAAATTAACAATCTTAAATAAAATCAGAAATACCGACAACCTTGTTGACGGTTGCATTTGTTGACCATGTTTGGCGAGTTGTTGACATTTGTGACGAATAAACAAAAAAAATCAGCAAAATTGATTGTCTGAGTAACAGAGAGTGAAGAGACTGTGAAACGGAGAGACTAGAAGAACCAGCTAAGTTGAGGCACAAGCTATTCAACCGATTGTTATGCGTTTTTTTTTGGTTTGAATGGGTTATTGACTTATTTGGGCTGGCATTCTTTGGGCATTGCTTATTTATTATTTATTATATTATTATTATTTTTTATTATATTTATTAAATTTATTTTATTTATTATTAGCAAAGCACCAAAACGTGGTAAGCGTTACATAGCAACAAAAAAGGAAGTTGAGTCTAACACAGAAGTTGAGGGGAGCCGACCGATCAATCTGGCCCCAACTCTCTACAAATAGAGAACATCGACTGAAGATGTGGACAGCTTGCAACGTTCCGCAATGTCTAATGGCCCTGGAAGAACGTCTGATCCGCTTCAGAAGCGGCAACAGCTTCCTGTACTATTCCCAAGAGAAGCAAGGGAATAAGGAAGGAAACCAAATATAAGTGTCTTTTATATATTATTATTATTATTCATTATTATTATAATATATATTACTATATATTATTAATTATTATTTCAACATATAAGTGTCTTTATTTTATTGTTTAAGACATCAATAATATTTCACTCACATTAATAAATCATGAGTGTGTAGTTTAGACCTTCTTGAATAAAAAACAAATTTATTTAAATTCAAGATGAAATGATTTAGAAATTTTATAAGATTAAATTATGACATTAACATAAAATTCTCTCTACACTTACACAGTATTTTCATAAGTTCATATAAGTATCAATTCAATAGGTATCTAATATCAAACTTCACAGATATCAATAAAAACAATTAATTTTGTCTACACTAAATTCAGTGATGAGAACAGAACATAATTGTAAATGATAAATGCTTATAAGTACTTTTAGTAAACATCAATAATTATATATGTTTACAAGTTTAAATAGTAAAATAGTTGAATAAGACTGACCCCGGTGTAAGATTCTAAATTCTAATGATCTATCATACTCCGTTGAATTGAGAAGAAGGTTAATTCAAGAATATGAATGTTGAATTGTTAATTTAAAGCAATTTATACACTGGTGGATATTGATCCATACAAGTTAAACTGTTTGAATTTTGATCAAGATAAATGTATTGCATTAGATTCAGATGTTGCAATATATAGTTCGAAGAATTAAAAGGTTTTATTGTTCTTTAACATAAAAATACAAGAATTACAATGTCCACTCCCTATATTTATAAACTATATATTAGCTCACGTTGTTTTGTTTGATGAAGATTTTTATTAGGCTATTTTAAATCGAAACTGCAAGTGTATGTTTTAAGTGTTTATATTTTTGATTGAAGAATTGTTGTTTTTATGTTCTATTGAATTGTAAGATCTTTTGACCTATCTTATTAATAATCTATTCTTCCTCAAAATAACATAAAGCTTAAAACTTTAAAGTAGACGTTTGATCCATAAAATAACATTTAATCCATTTTCAAAATAATCTAATTAAAGTGTACATTAGGTCAATTCACCATAATTAACTAATTAAAAATCACCTAGGGAAAAATAAAAAATATAGAAGTTCGAAAAGTCGGAGTCGGATTACTCGGAGTCGATTATTTCCTCGGATTATTCTGAGATCCGACTGCGACCTCTCATGCGGAAGTCGATATTTTAAACGGATTCGGAACGTCGGATTTTTTTTAAAGCGTCTCGGAGCGGATTTTTCCCTCCGGATCGGGAGCGACTAGGGTCTGGACTTGGCACTGGGTTTGCCATCACTTAGTTACAAGAAGGTATTAACAATCTCAAGGTGGTGAGTCAAGAGAATTGTTGGACCTTCGAGATACATCAGATGCGAATGTGGTACCAGTTCACTGTTGTGTGGATAAAGGTGGCATTAACAGTCTGCAATACAGGTGGGTCCATGTGTGTGTGTGTGTTGGTGGGGTGTGCCTGGAGGTCAGATTATCGTAATAATTTCTTGTCCATATTTGGCGCTGTAACTCTGTTTCTCCGTCTTTTTCTTCTTCTTCTTCTCTTTTTGAATTTTTTTATATCTATATAATGTATGTCACTGTTCTTTTGCCACGGTGTTATTGGCCCATGATATTAACAAAGCTCAACATTTAGTTATCAAGTTTTAGATTAGAGTGGCTTCTTAATTATTCAACTTCTGTGTAATGTGGCTGCTTGCTGTTTCTCTTTCTTCAGTTTACAAGGCTTAGTCTCCATTAGATGTAATTTGGTATGGTTTGTTGGATGTAGAAGGTTGTGACTATTGCTCTCATTTTCGTTTTCAATTAATTAATTTATTTCTTCTCGAAGTCTGGTGAAATTAGAGAGAAAAATGAATTGGTCCTCATTAAATCAACTGCAACGATCTATGTTGAAGGTTGCAAGCTTGAAAAATTCGGAGTTAAGAATAGTCTTGTCTTAAGGGATTATAGAAAAAGAGGAGTGTGGTTTGTTGTATCTTGATAATTCAATTGAACTTATAAAGTAAATAAATTGCTATTTAGAAAGTGGTGAATCAATTTTATTTTTTTTACAAATGTATGTATTAAATGCCCTTTCTTATTAATTGAATGCTTTCTTTAAAAAATCAATCAGTCGTAGAAATTAAAGTGCATGCAAGTGCAAATCTCATAGTAAGAGACAATCACTCTGAATTAGTTATTGACTCACGGAATTTTGAAAATACTTGGTTGATTTGCGATGAAATTGTTTATGAACTATGGCATTTTGGTTGGACCCTCCATAACTGTGTGACTTGTGCCTGTGTAATTACTTTAGCTTTGTAATCAAGAACTAAATTCGTGTTATCGGGTCCTATGTAATTTACTTAACATTGTATAGCATTTCAAGTTGGCTGATGTATCTTGCTTTTATTATTAATATCTCGGGCACTTGTTAAGTAAGCGATATGGATTTTTTTTTTCCCAGAAAATTTTGTACTGTGATGGCTGATACGGATTTCGCCTGGTGAACGCCGAGTTGTGTACGGCTCAACTAAAAAGGCAGAACGTATAGAAACTAGAACAGATTAAGAAGCTTCAATTATGATCGATCTTGTTTTTTCATGACACTAAGATGTGCTCTGCACTAATACTTTTCTCAATATCAATTTAATGCAAATGTTTGTTGGCATATGATGGTTTAAGTGCAATTTATCAGTATATGACGTCGAATGACAGCGAGAGAACGGGATTAAACTTTTTCACGAACACAGAATTTTGAGATTATCATAAATTATTGCCTCTAATTTTGTTCCAAAAACAAAACAAGATTCGTGGCTTGTTTGTAGCCAACATCACATGATCATTGAAGTAATTAATTAGTTAAGTACAATGTTGCAGCTTTACAGTTATTTGCTTTGGTCTGACTTTGAAAACAGAGGTTAAATAATCATTTAATTAAAGCTTAGAATATCTAATACTACATGTAGTATTGTCAGAAAACTTGTAAATCGACTCGAGTAATAGTGTACTTCTATAACACATTAGATCATTATTATGCCATAACAAATATCTAATGTGAGATAATTTATTTATTTTCTTATAATTAGAATTATAAATATAGTCCAACTTTAAGCCACATCCTTACCTATTAAAATATAATAGAAGCTAAAAACAAATACGAAGTAAATTATTCAATAGGTTGTTTGCCTAAACCGATGCAGAGAACTACTTTCATTTTCTATAGAAGAAAAACAACGGTAATACTAACTAATAAAACAATCAAAAAAACTTTGACCAAGAATATAAACTATATTATTAAAATAAATTAAAGTGGACGCACGGCCGCGTTGCGCAGCGTCGGGGAAGACTAGTAAGATATATAATCTACCACAAAAAACGTATAACTCTTATGAAAATATTAAGGTGGTGTCTATTACCTTTTTCATATTTCCTTGCTCTTCACTATTATTGTATGAAAACTAGTCTAATTTGGCACGCGAATGCGTGCGTCTGTTTTTTTAAAACAAATCATGCCCAACTTTTTAATTGGTAAAAATATGATTTACTTGATGATTAATTTTGCTCTATAAAAAAAATATAAATTGAACATGTTCGGCAATAATGATGAAACAAATAATGATAACCTCTATGAAATCTTGATAAGCAAATATACAAAAAAGTGGAAAAAATAAATACTAAGAGTGAAATTTTTCTAACAAACACATTACATGCAAAAATTGTAAAAACTGTAAAACCAATAAAGTGAAAATATATAAAAAGAAATATTACAACACAATTGTACATCATTAGAGAGTTAGAAGAAGAAAAAAGAAGAGAAAAGGATTGGTTTGTTAGTATTAAATTAAAAAGAAAACAAATTGAGATCGGTAATTTACAAGCCAATCAAGGACGTGAAATTTATATTTTTATGGAGAATATGTTATCAATTTAATTATCATTAGAATTGGTGGATTAGAAATAGAAATTTAATAGAAATGGGAATTAATCATGTTATTGATTATATTGATTAATGCGACTTGTTTCTGATGGATTGAAAAATTCTTTTTAGAGAAAATAAATTTAATTGTAATCAATGATAAAGTTTGAGATGAAGAAGAGGGAATTAATCATGTATATGACTAGTGTAATAAGAATTTATTGGTTGAATTGATTAAAAAATTACTTAAAATTGATTTTAAGAGAAAATTAAATTGAATAATCATGCAATGAACAATTAAAGACTAATGCGAGAAAGAATGTGTGTTTTCTAGTTGTTTTTATGGTAGAATCAATAAAAAATTTTGGATTTTGTTGAAATAAGGAATTTTTTAATATAAATTTAAATTAGGAGGAAATATATTTTCAATTATACAAAAGCTAATTAGGTATATATTACGTTTCATAGGCGAGTGACACCATCTTCCCCTTAGCTTATATAATTAGAGCTATAAGATGACAAAATAAATCACCAGCATGAGAGGATTATCTAGCCTTAATTAACTAACAAATCAAATCACCAAAAAATACAACTTTCAATAAAACACATGACTTATTAAAGACTATTATTGCTCTTTTATAGCCAAGTTATTGAAAGGAAAACTAGATTAGATTCGTGCATGTGCACAATTTATATGACTCGTTTTTCTTAATTTTGTATTTTGTTTAAAATTTAAGGATAAAATGTAATTTACAACCAAAATAAGTAGTCAATTTTCAAATTTATCCAAGTCACTAATTTTTTTTTATCTCAAAAAAAAACATTCGTTTTTTCCAAAAAAAAGTGATGTGATTGCCTTTATTAAGTAAAGACTTTATATAATTGTAATATAAAAAAAAAAATTAAGTATGTGTGTAATTTGAAAATTTAATATTGAAATTATATAAATTGAAAATTTCCCTTTTAAGAAATAAATTACAGATATATTGTTAATTTTTGGAAAAAATGTGTAATGTATAACATTCTTTGAATTCCTAGAATTATTGATTATTGTGTTACTTCAGGAAGGATTTAAAAAACCAATAAATGAAAAGAAAGCATCGACTTAACCATTTTGGGGGAAAAAAAAGTATCCATAGAATTTGACATGTGGCAATTGCTGACCTCAACATGGATCCTGTTTTAGTAGTTAAGTTATAATTTTAAGATGACTAATATCTAATATCTTTTAACTCTGAGGTGAGGAAAGCTCAAGGTGTTGTTAAAACTTCCCTCCGGTTTATGATAGATTAATGAGACTCGAGTTATTCATCTCTCCTTGTGGCTTCTAGTAAAAAAAAAAAAAAAACAAAAAAAAAACCTTTAACTTCTTGTAAAAAAAAGTAAAATAATAATATCTTTAACAAAATATGATTATACGGTTAGTAGTTATTGGATTTTTTAAGTGAATATAGTTAGTTACTTTTGTTATTTGCCAGCTTAATCTGTTGATCCGATTTGCTTAGCTGTAATAACGTTTGGGATATTTATAATATATGTTTAACATACATTACATTAGGATTATATAAAGGCTTTAAAACCCTGCACTTTTTTATCTAATAAAGAATCTCCCTCACAACCACATTGTTTAAAGAAACTTCATTTTCATTCTCTCTTTAGGTCGCCAAAACTTCTCCAAAGTTGTCTCTTTTTAGCAAGTATTTCAATGGATCCACAAATTAATCAAATTTCTATAACTACATCTCCAATAACAGGTCTGAAAAATAGAGACTTCTCAAGATATGTTTCCAGTAATAGAAAAAATCCTTACTTCCTAACCAAAGATCTCAAAAACCCCAATCTCCAACAAAATCACACCACAAAAAGCAATTGGTTGATGAAGACGACTTTGTAATCTCTAAAGCTGCATTTCAGAAGGATATATCGACAAATGATCGAGATGTGAGAGAGGGTCAAAGTTGAAGTGATTAAATCCGGAAGAAGATTACACTTGTTCTGTTTGAAGGAAAATGCAAGGGAAGAAGACATACACGAAGGAATAGAGAAGTGTGAGAAAACACCGCAAACAATCTAATGATAGATAGATAGATGTTAGACAATTTATGAAGCCTTTTATTTTAGAGATTTAATTTTTTCAAGATGTTTGTCATGACGTTTACTACACGCGACATGGTGAGAGTTTTTGCAATAGGGTCATGACAGCCTAGTCCGACGCTCCTGCTAATGAATAATAATCATATGTAATCGGAGTCTTTTTAAGTGGTTTGTGATTTTGCACGAAAGACCAGATGATTTCTAATCTCCAGAATTTATGAGCGAAGATGTTTTTGTATGTTTTTTTTTCTAAATTTGTAAATATCGTACGTACAAGTTTCACGTTACAATGTATTTCTTGCAACCTAATTTGTTCATTCCTTAATTTGTTCGATTTCATAATCTTCTAAATTTATTTGTTTCATATATAATTCCTAATAATTTGATTTTAAATCTTTTTCCCACGAAATATCCCAATCTGTTTACGACCTTTAATTAGACTTAAACGATACGTCTTCTTTCTTGATACGTTAAACGATACGTCTTCTTTCTTGATACGTACTGTTACGTTCTTGCATGCCATTGATGGATTATTATTTTTTCAGTAAGTAATTATAAAATAAACAATAGTTGATTCGATAAGGGCATATTGCATATGGTCTAAAGGGGCAAATTATACATTGTTTGTATGTACATACCTAATTCTAGGTTCAATTCCTTCGAAAACAGAAAAGTTTTATTTTGCAATTACATATTCATTCGTAATTTCAAACAAAGAATCAAATTCATGTGTATGTACCTAGGTTATCTTCAACCGGTTGAGTAATGTATATGCTCGACCTAAAGCCCTAAGCACGTATGTACATTATGTTGACTTTATGGGTGCATATGATTTAATAAGAGCATATTATTGCATATACATCATGGATGTACCACGTGTGCTGATCTGATGTAATTGCCATCAATTTAAGATGAGTCACTTTAATTCTTTTTTACTCGATCTTTTCTTTTGCGATTATATGTGAAATCAAACTGATCTTACTTGATACAATAATGGAACTACTATAAATTTAAGTATATTAACAGATTTGCATTTTGTCCGAAACAGAAAAGTAGATTTAATTTCTATAGATTATCATGCAATGTTACGAGAATAGACGATTATATGAGAATATTTGCATTTGTTCTCTTATAGTCTTATGTTACGAGAATGGACGAATATCTATCTTGCGCACAATGTTATTACTACTTACCAATCTTAATATTCTCATCGTTCGTTATAAACTTATAAATTATATTGGTGTTGTTAGAGCTCTCACAGTAGAGATGTGGCTTCTGATTGATACTTCACAAAAATTTATAATATTTTAGGAGTAAACAAACAACCATTGTGAAGGAAATAATGATTGTAAGAAAATTATTTTTTAAACTAAACTTTTGATGTACAATACAATGAATTTTTGCAAGAAACATGAGTGCTAAATTACAACCTAAGTCTTGTAAAAAAAAATTACAACCTAAGCATTATATAATAACATAAGTGCTAAATTAGTAAATTAGGAATGCTAAATAAGGAAATTATGGTACGGTAAATTTGATTAGTTTTTTTACAGCCATGAATACTAAATGAAACTTTGGAAGGAAAGATCTAAAAACTGCATGTACTAGTAGTTTCTTTAAAAAAAAGTGTTTTATTGTGCAGATTCATAAAGTAGAATTTTAAACAGATGGTATTGTATACATCAGATGCACAATAAATTTATTGTGCATCAAACATATAGTTACCCTT
>SNQN01007860.1:0-31556 GCA_008642245.1 Bassia scoparia | reverse complement strand
GAGCCTTTACAGAATCCAATGACATCTTTTCTGGAATTAATGTATCAAATAAATTTCTCTCCACCACGGACTTTCAACCCTTTTGAAGGGGAATCAAGCCACTCTACATAACACACTGTAAGACGTCAGACATAGGTATATGCAACATGTTATAATACAAGTTTGAGACAATTTAGGACCCAATCATCGAGAGAGTAAAAGTGTAAAGCCATGTTACCAGAATCTATCACCTATGACAAGACACAACTAAAATCAATGACCTAAAAGAAACTCTTAATCTACAAAAAAAGTTTTCTCGACACAAAAGGACTTTTAGTAAAGCATGTCTGCTATTTCTTCACTTTGCAGAAAACGCATCGGAAGTTCTTTAACCCTTTCACATTATCCCTCAGAAAGTGGTCCTCTGTCGAATCTCAATGCTTCGTTGAGTGCTGAACTGGGGAGGGCAGCGGCTACGTTTTTTGGGAAATGTTTTAGCTCGGTGTATTGTCACCAAAAAAGATTGGAAAACACTATGTATTCAACACCAAAATCTTTCAGCCGGTTCCTTACACACAGTGACAGAAAAAAACACAATATTCAAGTTATTGTCTACAGCTGTGAGTTAAAGCAAATCTATATCTCTTTACAGGAGCTCTCCAATCTGTCCCTTCTTGCATCAGCATCAGTTTTTTAGATGTGTAGAACAACGTGTTATCTCTACTGTGTCATAAGCCTTGCTGTTTTCTCCATTCCAAAAATTTTCAGAGCTCTTTAAACTTTTGTTATTGAATCATATTCCTATCAAGTGTTTGTTATCTGCAACCCAAGAAGAACCCAGTTTCTCTTATGCTCATTCAAATTCACTCTGCTATAGTTGATAGCAAAACTCGTCACATAGCACGCTGAGTATATGTACCAAACGAATATCGCAACATTAAATCTGTAATATAATCAAGTGGTCTCTCTCCTGTTCTGATAAAAGGTTATCCACTGTCCCTTTTATTAATCATTTATATTAAGTTGGTACAGTCGTTCTACCAGACCCTGGGCTTGCTTCAACCATATAGTGCTTTCCCAAACTTGACAATGTGGGGAAACAGTTTATCTTCAAAACCAGGTCTGATCAACATGTACATCTCTTCAGGAGAATCCATTTAGGAAGGGCAGTCTTCTCATTCCTCTGAAACAACTCATTATTCATTGTGTGAGACAGGCATAAGCAATTATATTCTAATAGCCCTAATCAGCTACTGGTTGCAAAGGCTATCATAGTCTATTCCTTCCTGTTGATTGATAACCTTGCAAAACTAGGCCTTGCTTGTTTCTGACTTTACCATCATCCAAATTTGTTTTCTGAAATACCATTTGTACAATTACTGATCTCTGGTCTAGGAACAAAATTCAAACTTCGTTTCCTGAACTATTTAACCATCGTCATGCGTAGACCCAATCAGGATCGTTATGCCATTTATAGTCAGTTGGTTCTATGCAGACAGAATGATAGAAAGCACAAAAGTTTGATAAACACTTCTTGCTTTGATCGCATATATTGCTAATGATTTATCAGGGGATGAGCAAGAACTGAATTTAAAACTTTTGCCAGGGAATCATTTTTTGTGGCTCCTCATTCATTGAGAACACAGCAGATCTACAATCTCCCTCTCCGGAACCAGAAGACTTTCAATCATTGCTGTTCCCCTACCTCCTCTTCCTCAATTCAGGGTGTGAACATGATTTGTTACATATGTCTGTTTCCCTGAAACTGCCTTACCTGTTCATCTTTGGGAACCATCAGGACCTGGTTCCTAACCTATATCCTCATCACTTCCTCTAGCTCTCCACCACATTTTTGTGTTTGACCAGTAGGTGAGCTTAGTAGCTTGTCTATATTAACCAACAGCAATGTTCCCGGTGAACTCTTAGAAGATCCAATTCTCTGATCTTCAACCTGTGAATCTCAAGAAGACTGTAAATTCATCAACACAGTGCTATATCTATCTCTTCCTAACACACAGAGCCCTTTGTTAAAGACTCTATAGCTTTACTTGAGAAGAATATCCAGAAATTTCCCTCATCACTCTAGGCCAAATTTATTCAAGCTGTTCTCCCTTTTTGTTAGTACAATAACATTTGCATCAAAAGATAACGAAAGTATGCAATATGGATTTTGCCCTTAGGGTTCGTAGGAGTTTCTTAGCTTCTGGCCAATGATCCTCTATTAAGTATTATAGCAAGCAGTCAAAGCTTCACCCCAGAAATCTGTGGGGAGACCACTTCAATAAGATTGTCTGCCAGATCCTCCTCAAGTTCTATTTTCTTCAACAAACTTCTTGTTGTGTGTTCTAGCGAGAAGTTGTGACTAATACCTTTCCCTACTTAATCATTGAAGTCGGCCCATTTTTAATTCAAGTACCATGATCTGACCCTTACCGAGCCAAGCTTGTGGAAAAGCAGTTCTCACCTGTTACCAGAGTCACCATTCATCAAGTTCATCTTTTGATGAAGCATTATCACCCATGTCCTGAAAAGTCATCAACAATACCATACATTCTATGACCCCTCCTTTGAACTCTCATGGACTGAACAATCATTGTAAAATTCGCAGCCTCTGGATACTCAAAACAGTTTAGCTTAAAAGAGATTTTGAACCTGTTTCCCTTAACACATCTGAACAAACTTTGTCTGCTACATACTTGATGTAAAGTCCTATCACCCAGGTCTTGAGACTTAAGTTTATTAAAAGTGTTAAGACTCAATGTCCAAATCTCTTATGCCAAATCCATGATTGTTGTTGGAAACTGTTTCAAACAAGATAGACTTATTTTGAGAATTTTATCCAGAATGTTAAAGAAACATCATGTTTCTTGTTCCCTCAATATAAGTTCACCTGTTGGATCAAACTATGTTACAAAGGTGCTTTGAAACTTAATCTTCCACAGAATACCTTTATATACACACAGTAATGATTAAAGCAAAATATGCTCAAAAGCAACGAATAGTTGCTATAATAGTCAGTGACCCGTAACAATCTCGGGATACTGCATTTTGGAAAAAGATTTCTCTTTATCGCCTATATACCTTACCTTATATACCTTAGAAGTTTAATTGTGCATTCCTCTATGGCACCTTAGTCTCCTGATCGGTGACACTTCCTTCCATTAAAGCTGGGGATAATCTGTCAGGTCGTATGTAATATTGTAGAGGTGGAAAATCAATAGGAAACTCGGTACATGGTGACGACCGATTGAGCAAGCCATCAGTTGTCTCAGCATATAACCAAGTCTACATCTTTTCTCTTTTGGTAGACCTGTGAGAGAAAACAAATATGCAACATTAGTTTAAGGAAAACCCGAGAACCGCTAAGTGGGCTCCTTTTCCACAACATTTTCATTTCAAGGTTTATCGCTATTATTTTTACCCAGGAGACTCTGAACTTTCAACTTTTTCTTTGCTGTCATTATCTAATAATAGCATTTTTGGAAGGCTAAAGACATAGCAACTCAATTAGAGAGGCCGAAATCTTGAGGCGCATTCCTACGCACAGTCATGATAGGCCATTACAACATTGTCAATGCGCTTGGAAGGACCGTATTACACTTACTACCTTTTTGGTATATTCCTGTAGCGACGTAAAGTATCCATGTCTGTCGCTAGATTTCTCTCTTCAATGCGTTTCCACTCCAGAGTCAAATTAAATCCTTGGGGTTCATCGGTGATATCCTATGAGCCAGTACCAACTCTCTCATTCCCTGGTTACCTTCGCTTAGTTTAAGTCTTCTAGAGGTCCTGCCTGTGAGAATTATCTCCGGGTATACTTATCGCAGCTCAATAGTAAATTATTAACTCTCATGAAACCGTCTTTATTACTCTCAGTTGATTTCCAAATTTCTCGTGCTCTAACAACTCTCTTTAAGAACAACAACATCACTTTTCAAGGGTAATATTTCTGTTTTTGTTGACAGACTTGAAGATCAAAATACATATAACGCTAGATTCCGCAAAATAAATGTTTCGAGTAATACACTGGTCCGTCTGGATTTACCCCCTTTTTAGATGTATAATTCTACTAGCATTGTAGGTCCTACAAGGCGACTCTTCCCGAAAATCGATCATACTGCTTTCAAATTTGGCTATGTTCACTGATTTCTGTTAAGCCACCGAACTAAAATTGTCTCATGGTGAACGTCATATATTGCGCAGCTGCTATGTAAAGACAGTGTCTCTCTTCTGTTTGTGAATCCCTACGAAGGTTGGTGCGTTTTATTTTCTGCCGTTGTAGTTTATTTCAAAGTCGCTCTCTTTGCCAAGACATGGATCAACGTCTCGCATACAAAAAAACCGTGCTATTTGTTTTTTCTCCCTTTTCTAGTCTTCTGTCGAAAACCTCATAGGACCGACATCGAACTTGGGAAGTTATAAGTCCTGGGAACCAGGACGTCAGATATCGGCCTTCACCACCTGCAAGTGTCACTGAATGCTGGTAGGTCGAGCCAGAACAGCACCAATACCGAAGAGTAGACATACGAGTCGAGCAAGTCCTTATGCGCTTTCACACAATCGGAAGTCTCTTCCAGAACCTTTCTTATTCCTCTTTGTTTCGCACTAAAGCTCTCCAAAAGACTTCCCTTTCTTCCTCCGCTACTGCAGAGGGAACCCGTCTTTTCCATTGCGCATTTCCTCGAAACCTCCGATCTTCCGAAGCAATCGCCTCGTTTGAAGAATCTTACACCTCTACAATTCAGTTCTGACCCAATCCCCACGCGACACACTTTTCTTAATCATAAGTGTAATACCGTCGAATCGTGAATTTTTATTATGTGGCCAAAAATGGTGTAATTTTGTTTCATTGTTTGAATTAATTTAGTGGGAAAAAATGATATAATTTTGTTTCACTGATTGATTTATACATAGATAAGTTTTTCGAAGTTTGAATTTTCTAGTGATTTTTCTGATATTTGTTGTTTTATTATTGTGGTTGTGAATTGTGAGTTGGTGAAGATGGAGGTTGAAGATGGGAGGTGATTAATGGAGGAGAAAGATATATTAGGGACTAATTAAATATTTAGATTGTTTAAGAGTTAAATTAGAGTTTTATTACATAAAAGACTAACGGTGTTAGTTTTCCATCCATAGTCAGGGTATTTCAGCTATTTAGTGTGAGGTGGAGGGTACCTGAGGRATTTCTAAAAACTCAGGGGTACCCGAGGATTTAAGCAAAACCTCAGGGGTACCTGAGGAAAAATCTCTTTATAATTTCTTCTCTTTTCAATATCCTTCCAAAATTTYGGGAATTTGGGAGGAAAGAAAATACTCCATATGAAGATAAAAATAATTTCTCCTTCCCTTCCTATACTAATGACTAAGARAATGTACTTTTGGAATTGAGAGTGAGGGATAACTCAAGTGGTTAAAGCATCCCTCCCGATTCTAGGAGATCCTGGGATCGATTTTCATCCCCGCCCTTATGGCTCACTTAACACCAAAAAAATGTTATTTTGGAATTAATATTTATAGTATTTTAGTTCAATTCAGTCAGCTTAAGCTATTTCATATGATTTCTATTTTATCTACTTTAGCTCATCTCAGTTCAGTCGACTTCAACCAACTTCAATTTAGTTTGGTTGAATTCAACTAATTAACTTTAGCAAACTTTAGTTGGGTTCAACCTAATTCACCTCAAAAGAGCAGGGCCTTAGGAAACAATGGATTCCTTTTCACTTCCTTCCATTAGAACCAAACATGGAAAAATAAAACATAATTTCTCTTCCTTTTACTTCACTTCCTTTCTCTTTCTTTTCTTTACTAATATTAAACCAAACATGCTGTAAAATCGACAATACATTTTTTTCGATTTAGATCCCCAATTCTCCCTAAAGCCAAAAAAAACCCATATTTTATCAAACAAAAGGTTTAGTGAGTCAAGTGTGACAAAACAAAGTGATRAACAATTAGGGATGCAAACGGGGCCGGTATTGTGATTCCCATCCCCATCTACTAATGTAATACCCATCCCCATCCCTGCAATGGGTACAATTTTTATCCACATCCCCACCCCGATGGGTATGTACCTAAAACCATCCCCGCCCCACCACCCATCTGGGGTATCCATCCCCGTCTAATACCCATTTTCCCCGCCCCATCACCTGTCAAATCTCCGCTTAATACCCATCTGCGAGTTGTATAAAGTAGCGTAGAAAATCACATAAAGAATGCAAGATTGATCGAAGATTAGAATAAGATTGTTTAATGGACTCATAAATCATAAAATAATAAGCCTATACAATAATAAGCCAATCATAAATCTAATTCATTACATAAAAAGTATCAGAACAAGTTAGTCATACACAATACGGGAATTCTAATATATCTAATAGATATACAATAGTGACATATCCCAATGGTATTTGTATTACGGGGAAAATACAAGTTGCTCATTAATGACAAATTTGTTATTATTCAATCACTTTATTTTCCCCGTATTTACAATAATACCATTGGATATGTTCTATTTGTATATCTATTGGATAATTATCCAATAATATAATTATTATACTCATAAATTTATAAAATTGTTGAATGTATATTTTTGTACTATACATGAGCGGCGTGGAGATTGAGCAGAGCGGGGCGGGGGGATGAATAACCCATCCCCGCCATACCCGCCGGTGGGTATGAATTTTATACCCTATATACCGCCCCCATCACCCACAAATCAGACCCATCCCCGTCCCATCGGTGGAGATGGGACGGGTCTCCTTTTAGACCCACCCCGCTTGCATCCCTATCAACAATGGAATCTGACAAAAAAGGTGATCACAAATATGTGCTATAGAAATGTATTTTAACAATAACTTTACAAAGTGATTTGTAACAAAATTCCTTTTAAACTTCACCCTTGCAACAAACTATAACAAAATCTGATTTCAATTTTTAATTTGTATTTCAAATTGTTAAATATAGTTGGTTAAATTTCTAACTTAAAAACAAAATTGAAATGTATCTAAGTAAAAAACATAGATGAAGGAGCATCTATTTGTAAATGTGTATTAATGTCCTATTCTCATCAAACATTGTTACTTAGCAAAATTTTATAACTGTACACTTTTATTCAACATTTTTCAAAAACTACCTTATAAAAAATATCTTTAAAAAAACTACTTGTATATTATATTACACAATTCTTCTCAATATAACTACCAATGTACGTTATAATCAAAATTAAAGCAGATTAATGACATTCGCCGTTCGATTTTGTTGTTAATGAACAGAGAGGAAAATGAGAAACAACATGGGACAAAGACGGTGATTTTCAATAACCCATTTATAGTCATCAGATATAGCTGTATTGAAAGAAAATGTTAATTGAGGTAGTGTTTTGAAAGAAAATTAAGGTAGTTTTTTTCCTGGGGTGAAAAAGTTGGTAATAAAGGCAGTTTTTTTTAAACTAGGTATAATGCACTGCGATGCACAGCTTTAAATCTTCTTTATACTGACCATAATGTGCCAGATCAGTCAAATAGCTTGCGGGCTTACAACTTTTTATTATCTTTTAGGTTTACCAAGTAAATATCTAATATGGAGTGGGATAGAAAAATCATTAAAGATATATGGAGTAATAGAAGTGTGAATAGATCCAGAAAGGTGTGTTTGTGGTTTGGATACTCATTATATAAAATAAATTTACACAATCTAAATGAAATAATAGAGAGAAATACAATTATAATTAAGAACTCGGATAAAAATATTAAACATAATGAAATAATTACATGTTAATGATACAATAAATTATAGTACAATGCAGCCTGACCAGTTAGACTTTATTTATATAATATATATATAACAAGGGCAGTGTACATTAGCTATTTATCAGTCCATTCGCTTCATTCAGTTCAGTTCAGGTTCAAGTTCTATATACCCAATTTCGTCTCTCTCATAAAATATTCATTCAGTTTAGGTTCAGCTTCATTCAGTTCAGTTAAGTTGATTTCAGTTAATGTAAACGGACCCACGAATGACCAAATTTTTCTTTAAAAGTCCATAATGTTACTTGATCCAAAATTAAGCTTGCACTGGGCTTACACTCGCAATCAATTGTCTTTTTATTTAGTACTGTAATTGAAATAATCTTATATCTTTAAACCATCCTTACTGTTTACTTAAAAAAAATCTCCTCAACTTTGTTTTTTTACCAGATATTAATAATTATATATAATTCTAAAAGATATTTTGAATTTTAATGATCACTAATAACAATATCAACCTATTCATTATATAAAATTACATTGACCAAAACCATCTCACTTACTCGTAAGCAAATTTTAAATGAATATTGCATAGTGTACAATGAATATAGCATATCTATAGAAAAATTTATACCATATCATAGCAATCAAAAAAATAATGTAAAAAATAAATAATTAATTAAAAATATAAATATTTGTAGTGCTTATATTATTCTGACTTTATCTACTGTATCATAACATACAATATTATACGTATCTTACAATAAAATACATAAAGTAAACCTTAGAGAAATGAAAACAACTTGAATAAATAGAAAACTAACGGCATGTGAATGAAACGATGAAAAGCAATTTATTGATAAAGGATGTGGTGAGTTTTTTATTTAATGGAATATCTATACTTAAATTGGAATTTATTATTATTATAATATATGATACTAAAAGAATACTCAATAATCCGTAAAAAATTATTGAGTTGAAAACGATGAAAAACGAAGTATTTTAATGAAGCGATGGAGATTTTGACGGTAAGGAAATATTCTTACCTAAATTAGAATTATATATTAATTATTATTAATGATATGATATAAAAGATACTTATTTTCGTAAAATAATAAAAAGATACTATATCGTATTCTATAATATTTTTACTTAACGTAAATTTGGGTTCTTGCAATTTATTAGTGATGAGGCATATACTCTTATGATATTTAAATAATAGAAATATTATGATCCTCTATCCTTTTATATAAAAAAGACTTAATGGGACCGGGTTCACAATAATTGTTGTAGAACCAATCATGCAAGTGAGTTTCATTTAACCACATGACCTCTTCTGAACTGGATTACTAATCCTTTTTCTATTTCATCAACATCATCAGGTTCTCCAAACATCAAACAATCACTTTCTGATGAAAACCTAAATTTTTTTTCCATTATTTATGGCTTCTACCTAATCACTCCCTAAACCTAATTTTTCAATTCTTTGCAAAAGTCAGCAAGATACGCATGATGCTAGATTGAATTTGTGATGTCATAGGAAAGCTTGCCGGATAAAGGTGCGTAAACAAGATTCGGCGTGCTACTAACAATTTCTACAATAATGTGCCTGGTGGATGTCCATATGGCCCGGACAGCGATTTAATGGTCAGTGTTAGAATACATAGTATGTAATTTGTTTTTTCCAGGGGATTTTTTATCGCAGTAGTGATGTCAATGTCAAATTCATCCATTAATCGACATTGGTATTTAAAATAAAAAGTTCATTAGGATTTCAAACAAATCATAAACTGTATATGTTTGTTAATAATTTTCGTTATATCTTACAATATAAGATTATACCAGTAATTTTATATACAATATCAACGACATTAAATCCGTATTATACACGTAATTAATTTTTCCAAGAAGTATGTAAAATAGCACAAATAATAATATTACCACACAAGTATAAGATAACTATAGATCAAAACTACTACATTATATGTTATTAAAGTACACAATATCATTTAGGTATATAATACACCCCAAGTAATAAAAAATCAACTATATGATACAGAATTGATATACATTATCTTATTATATAAGCCCAAGGGGGAGCTATGAGGTCCCTATGAAATCAATAGTGCCCCTTATGATTTAATGTAAAACCAAAATTAAAAGCAAAAAAAAGTGGACAGATCAATCATCATATTTACCTATCATAATAGCTAAAATTTGGAATAAGTTTTTTCAATCAAGTAAAAGAAGTCAAAAAATAAAATTGATGGAAACTTTTAAAAAATGCGTTGACACAATTAATTATGAATCACCCGCTCAACGCAGCCCTCTTAGATATCAGGCTTCTATTATATGATTTTAAGAGCATATTCATAAATTAATTTAGCTGAATATATTAAGGTCATTAATCTAATTGTCAATTTTGTGATTATAAATAAAACTTCCTAAATCACAATCTCTTTTCGATTAATGGACAGAGTTTTAACAAAAAAGTAAAAATTGTTATACATTAACATCAACCTAAAATTTATATCAATTAACATCAATTAAAAAATTAATCATCCACCTAAATTTATATCAAATTTGATCATAATTAATTAATCAATGTCCTAAGCTATATACGTAGTAATTTCTCACTCCCACTCTATATTAAACCCTATGTAAACAATCAAATACATATCATTCAGTCTTTCCCATTTATTACATTTTAATTGTATTATGAATTATTTATGATCATTCATATTTCATTCTTGTTATGATTTTTACATTAATTTCTTATATAAACATTCTGTCGAAGGTGTATTTTGGTTTATTAATCTTTTTCTCTCATGTTTTCATCATTCTTTTCTGTTAATGAGGTGATAAATTGATTAATTTATGCACCTAATATTTCAATTTTTGATAACCCAATTATAAAAAAAACTGTCATTATTTTAATGTCCTTATATAATTTTTCATATCATCTTATTAGCTGTAATGGTTGTTATTGATGCTTTTTATTTATTTGTTTTCATTCTTGCATGTTCATTCATTCCATGTTCTTAATAAGTGATGCTACCCCCTATTGGTGGCTTCGATTCATCATAATGAATGTATTTGATCTAACAATTTCTAATCATGTTGCTAAGATAATTTAACTATATGATGTAACAAAACTCTTAATGTTTACGACAATTACTAATAAGTTTTGATTTAAAAGGATAATTTAAAGATCTTTACATATTATTGAATTCTATCTCGCACGCACGCGGTGCAAAAAAAAATAGTATTGTATTAATAAAGTTGCCTATATATTTAAAAGTGCATTTATCGTTACTAATTATAGTAATACACTATATCATTCCAAGTATTAATATATAGCAAGTATAAATTATAATGTTAAGATACTGTATAGTATATGATGCAAAAGTATACCTATATGATCTTTTATTAAACACAATATTATTCATAATACATTATTCACACACAAGTATGAGATTAATTAAAATAAAATTACTCGTACATGATGTAAAAGTCATTTAACATATTAAAGTACGCAAAATCATTCACAAGACGTTTAGTATCCACATAGTAGAGTATAATGTCAAGTGCTTATTATATGATATGCATTAATTACTTAATCTCCTCCGTAACATAATTCTCGCAACTCTTTCTATTTTTGTCCTTAACATATTTTGCAACTCTTGTACTTTTATTCCTATTTGGTAACTTTTTATAGTAAAGTCTACAATCTTTCCCTTTACTAATATATTAAACAACAACCTAATCAACACACTTAATTACCCCAATATATCATTACTCACCCCAATTAAAACCATTTCACCCCAATAAAATCATCTTCTTCTCTCTTCCTCCTCCTAAACCCTAACTTTCTCTTCCTCTATTCTCTTCCTCGTCACCCTAACAACACTCCCACCACCCGCACCACTCTTGTGCACCGCGCAACCTTCGAACACCGCCGGTCCAACGCCCTTCACCATCCTTCAACACCGCCGCGTCTCACCGTACTTCCCACCGCCCTTACATAAACCCTACTTTTTTCTCTCCCCCTCATTTCCTTCATCTTTCCACCCCAGTAGCCTTCACCACTGCCCGCACCCACAGCCCTCACACCCCTTCCCCTACAACCACCACAGCACTCGCATCTGCTTTCACGCTCTCTCATCGTTTTCAGTAACATGAATGCGCAGAATAAATGGCGGTGATGAGATCGTCAATCGAGCCCGATCCCGCCGCTGTTGGTGGTGGGAGTTATGCTTTCATTATGGATTGATTTGTTTCATTTTGGTTTGTTTCGTTGGTTTTCGTTTTGATTTTGGGTGGATTTGATTTGTTTTCCTTTGATTTTGATTTTTGATCTGTTTGACAATCAGATTGGTAAACAATTCTGATTTAATGTTGATTGTTTGATTTTGGTTCGTCTTCTGAAGTTATGGCTGGCGGTGCGAGTGGTAACTAGCGGCGGCTGCGGTGGTGGTTTGACTGCACGTGTGGTCACGTGATGGTAGTGATGTTGGTCGGTCTCAATTTTATCCCTACATCAACATTACACATATTTAAAAAGATTTTTTTAAATAAGGGTGAATAGTTCTTTCTATCACTATCCATTAGCTTTATTTACAATGTTAATTACAATCAGGTACGAAAGTTGCAAGAATATTGTTACGAGAGTACATAATCCGTATTAAATTATTACATTATGTTCATTATTTAATATTATATCACACACAATTATACTTAATAAGTTTATTTATGATATGAGTTGCATTATATATATAATACTATTATATATCATAATATATATATATATATTATATATATCGATTGGGATCCACTAAACCTTCTTTTGGTGAAACTAAATTTTTTTTTGATTTTAGGACTTTACATTAAAATTAGGACATTTTTTGATTGGACATTTTACGATTTAGGACCATTTGTGATTTAGGAACATGTGTATATACAAATTTAGGACATTTTTCCGATTAGGACATTTGTTGACAGACAATTTAAGACATTTTTTACGATTTAGAAATCACGCCTTACGATTAGACATTTGCGCAATCTAATTTAGGACCATTTTCGCGTATAATTTAGGACATTTTGTGGTTTTGGCATTTTCATAAATTTAGGACATTTTATAATATAATACATTTTTTTTTAATTAATCACTTTAACAATTTTTAGACATTTTAGGGATAAAAATTTAGGACATTTTTATTATTCATTGTATTTTCTCTCTCCCCCTCCCCAAAACAACTCAGTCACTCCTGTTAACACTACCACCGCATCCACCACACCCAACACATACCGACCGACGCTCCCACACCCACACCACCGTCGCACCAACTGCCACCACCATCCCCCAACCACCATGTGCTGCGCCTGACCTAACACCACGAAACACACCACTAAAAGCAACTTAGTCCGGTATTCATCTCAGTTCCCACTTGTCGTCTTTTGATCCCTTTATATACAGCAAATTGTTTCAATCTAAACTTCGCCTTCATCATTCAAAAGGTCAACTTCAATCATATCTCCAAATTGGCAGGTTAACTAAAATGAACGACAACAATCACCCCTGAACGCATGTTTATTTGGATGTGGGGCTTCCACCGGATTGATGTGAAGCAGAGGGTGATGAGAGGTGATGAAGCCCCTCGATCAGAATTCAACGGTCTGATTATCGACCCCTCCCGTTTGTGGGGGCATCAACTGACGGCTGCGATGCGCTTGCTAAGTTCAGATATCAGCGTGTCAAGGGTGTCAAGCCCGTATCTGTTCGGCAGGGCGTCACCTGAACTTTTCTTTTTTCAGTGCGTGGTGTTGCAGTGGGACGTCGGCGACGAGGGATGGGAGGTGGTGTTGCAGTGAGACGGTGTGCGAGCACGGGTGGAGGTGCATGTTGCAGTGGACGGTGCGCGCGGGCTGGACTGTGGTGTTGCAGTGGACGGCGCGGCGACGGGATGGGTGGCTCTGAGTTTGAAGTGTCGCAGTAGGAGAGAGAGCGAGAGATGGGAGAGGAGAGACGGAAAGGTGAGAGGAGGAGAGAACTTAGAGATGTAATGGGTAAACATTATATTTAGGAACATAATGATCGTTGTGATTTATTATAAAGATGAATGTTGAGATTTAAGGTTTTTAGTTTTCACCAAATCAATTTTTCACATATCCGTTTCCTTACTATATATTTTATTATTGTTATATATATATATTATATATATTTATATATGTATATATGTATTTTATTGAGTTTAATATAATTATGTATTTATATATATAATATATGTGTGTCTTATATAGAATAGGATCCTGGTGAAAACACAACCTTAGGTGAGAAAACTAAACTTTGAATTCTTACCGTATGAATTTCGAATGGACAGTCAAGTTTATCTATGTTATACTATATTCCAATTTGGGTACATTGTATGGTTAAGGGGTACGCGTGATCTGTTCCAGTAGTGAAAGTCTTGTGTCCCTTTATGCTTGTATGTACCTTAAATGTTAAAATGATCCATTTATTTTTGTTTTCCGTTTCATCATAACATGTGGATTTTCATTGGGATTCTGACCATCATATATATTTATTACTCCCTCCGTATTCTAACGAATAATTAGTGGTGTCAAATTTCAATCGACCTTGAATATCTGAGTACTCAACCCACAAGTAACGAGTTTGACATTCTTTTGAGATTTTTGAGTCATTTAACTATTCTTTGAAAACTCTCTCTAAACCCGTTAATTTTACCCGATCATTTCAACTCGATCGTGTGGGTTAGAATTTTTAATATTTTGTATTATCGATGAACTATATTTCGTTCTGGTTTTTGTAATTGGGACTCGCCAAACTTTTATATCTTTTTTTAATTTTAATTCAATCTCATTAAGAGGAGAAAGGTTACAAAATTAGAGCGAATGAGCCCTTGACTTTTAATTTGTAGCGGTCATAGTTGCAATTTTTATTGTATTCATAACTTATTTATTGTGAATGAATAGTTGTGTTTAGTTAAATTTCACAATTGGTTAATAATATATCTATTTTCAATGCAATCAATGATTATGTATGATTTCCATAAAAAAATATTAGAATATTATTAGAGCAATAGTGAGCGACATGTTGTCATGAAGCAAAAAAAAATCTCATGTGCTAATCTCGTTTAGAAGGACTTCTACATTTATATGTGGTAATAGTGTTAGATTACGCGAATTGTAATATATTGCATCATATCAAATAAATCCGTCGTAGGTGCCATATCACTTGACGTTATTCTCACAATTTTTGCCAGACAATATTCATACTAAATATTTTGTTCAGTCAAACAAATACATTTTTTTTTTCCAACTTTGCATTCATCTCATAATTGTTTTTGGTTTTAAAGGATTTGATATCCCTATTTCTATGAAATTTGTCAGTTACTATGCCACGGCTTCTCAATTGCATGGTTATATATCGTATATACTTTAGTTAGCTGCATTCCAATGTATAAATTGTACTCTATTTGTCCTTGTCCATCATTACTATAATTCTCCTCCATATTTACACACTGCATAATGGAAATAGCGATCGTCCACATGACTATTTTATCGTCCCTATAGCAGAATTAAGTATAATTCAATTTCTACTAGATCTTTCTTATTTAGCCTGTCCGATACACTTCAGTTATTTATAAAAATTTTTACAATGATGATCATGTGGATCTCATGAGACGTCGCCAGGAAGTATGTCAATATAATATATTTAATGTTATTGTTTTTAAAAAATGTTGAATCTTATAATTTTATGACAAACCATTTGAAATTAATCATGTACTTTGGATTGTCTCTTGAAATAAATGTGCTAACTTAATTGTTATTATAAGCATAAACATGAGTAGCTCATGATGTAAATGATGATCTGAGTCCTTTTATCTAACCAGTCTAAGAGATAATCATGCTTACTAATTCGCCTAAGCTGAATTACTAAGTATTGTTGGAAGATATATCATCTAATTACAAATAACCTACAACAATATATCTATAGAATTTACCATATCTATATATCGTACTCAAATATCTTGACATCTCTGATTGATGACCCTAATGCTACAAGATTCATATGAATATAGTTCTTACATTAGCTATGCTGTGTTATTCAGTTTATTGCTCACATCTATATTGAAACGATGGAGATTAATTTGGCAAGTTAATATTTTGTCCCGTATCTTTGTCAACGACTTTGAATCATTTCTTGCTTAATACCCTATTTAATTTTTCACAAGCATCGCATATGTTAGACTGTAATCCATTGTGGATCAATTGTACTCTTAGAAATCAATGTACCTAATTTTTTATTGAAAGTAGCTTACACGGGATTTATGTGAGAGAAATCTTGCAGTAAGCATATTAGTATATTTGCAAAATAATACAAATCGAATACCAGATGTCAAATCGTATTATTTTTTCAAATAGCTGTCTTTGAGGGATAATAATAATATATGGTTATTGTAATTTCTAATCACAAAATCGAATAACTAACATGTAGTTAATTTTTTTGCTATGCAAATATGTTCTATTGGATCTCAGTACAATATGTATGAAGATATATTGTAATCCCGTTAATAATATTAATAGCGTAGAAATGATTCTCGGCTGTGGACCTAGCCATTCCCTTGGAGAACAATACATCCGAGGTGTGGTGAACGTAACTAGTGCGACGACATGTCAGTTTTATGATATTACAATTTATCAGTTAGATAAATTTTAATGTGTTTCCTATCAGCAAAAGTACTCTAGTATGCCAAACTTAACGAATTATGCTTTCAACCCCGACGTGTGCTTTAGAGAGTTTCGACTTAAAAACCATTGATATCCTGTCTTATAGTATAATATAGAATTCTTTTAACTTGTTAGTGTTAATTGAACCATTATTTTATCCCAATACTTAAATTTAGGAGAACTAACATTTACCACCAAACTTATAATCCTCATAGTAAATTTGTTCATTACAGGATTATATACTTGTTTTTTCTAAGCTTATTATTCACATAAAACATGACAGGTTTGAGTTTCTCGTCAAGTATCACCACTTCTGTGCTATTGAATAAGGGTTACACAAGTATCATAAGTTAGACGAAACTTGTAATGCTTATGAATTCTATTCAGTAATCTACTTGGTTCAAGTCGTAGTTGTTCTATAGCCATCGGTACTAAGGACACTCGTTAGTTAATGTTGTTATAAAGTTGCGATTCACCTCTTAACTAATCAAATTCACTTTTTCTTCTTCGTTTTCTACTTCTTTGTTCTGAAATGCCTCCCCGCTCCTCATCATTTCTCATTCCTCCTCATTTTCTCCCTGCAAATGGTTCATTGCCTTTCATGTCTCGAGGTCATTCTTGACCCTAAAAAAGAGCGTATTGGAGTGCGAGTTTTGCAACTTATTTGATTGGTGGCCAGAGAACATGTTGGACTGGTGTGGAGGAGATGGTCAATTTGCCGATGGAGCGTACCTGCTTGTCGTATGTGTTGTGCTGACCAATGCAAACTCCGTTTCATCGAGTAGAACAGGAGGAGATTTCTGAGTTGTCTATGTCAGTCAGTGGAATTGTCAAGATGTTTACTTATTTAGGCTTGTAATTGTAATTGTGATCTGAAGTATGAATATTGGATCAGTAGATTGTGTGAATCGCTTATTGTATGATTTAGTCGGTTCACAAAATAGAAATACTTAATATGTCGTATAGTTACTCTAGGAACCATAATTTCATTTTGTTGCATTTTCCATTGTATGAGTGTGGATATATGTTAGTTATAATGTATTTTCCATTCACTCTTGGCTCTTCTTTAGTATTGTTTGGCTATCTCTATTACATAACTGTGTGTTTGCTTTATATTTGCTTATACTTGTGAGGATGATTAGCAATCTGTTTAAGTTAAAAGTAAGATATATGTTTTCTGAAAGCATATAGCAACAACCGAATTTGAATCGAAACAGTAATGTCACCCATTGAAATTTCTATCTGCATAAAACAAAAGATGATGTGTAGCTTCAATAGCCTTTCCTAAACTACCTTATTGTCAATTATTAACCTCAAGCTTCTTAGCAAGTAAATCAATCTAATACTCCTCAAATAGATCTGTTGCTGTTCATGATCTTTGTGACTTATCTAGATGCACATGAGCACCATTAGACACTCAGAGTCAAGTAGTGTGTCAAACAACCATATGACCACCAGTGACTACACCAAATTCGTCGTTCTTCTAATGAAACATAAATACACAAAGCAATACTGATGTCTCTGACTATTACATCAAAATATTACTAGGTCTATTCGTTTCTATATACTAAATGAGTGTGTAAAAAATTCCTCAATCTTTGTCCATAAACTCGAGATAGCATTTTCTTTTGTTAACAATTATTGTATGGCTTTCTCAGATTTCATGCTTGGAGTTGACTATGTACTGCTCGATCTCTACATTTTTAATAGTAAATAGTATATGTCTTGAGGGTGCATTGGGGGAGCAGTCTTCACACCCCTTTTAGGTCTCAATATCCTAATTTAACTGAGACACCTTTACAGCTGGTTGAGACTTGCGACATACGCATTAGCCTGAGCATAATGTTTTCCGATGTTTGAGTTTTGTGCAACTGATAGACCGTTTCCTTCAGTAGGGAGGTCTGCCAATCGTGGTTGATAGATTACCCTTGTCAAAAATCTCAAAGAATGCTATTGTTTTAACGATTGATTCCACATCATTGGATGATTCTTCCTATCAGGGATTCATCAAAAACAGTCTGTATCGACATGTGAGGTGATCTACATAGTATGATTCGTTGTTTTAAGCGTTTCCATTTTCCTTTAATGCTTGTGCTCTTTCAGTTGTTGTAGATTTAGTATAGAATATATGCGCTCTTGTTTTTTCCTCTCAAGCTTTTCTCTAAGTTCAGTGCAGTAGATGAAGTACACCATCTATTATCACATCTATTAATACTCTATGAGATTGGGCATCAAATAGAGTTCAACTCAAGTCTTGTTAGAGTAAATTATCAAGTTTGTGCAGTCCACTTTTTCTCCTTCTTGTTACTTACTGTAGTGGACATTCTAGCGAAACACCTTGTCGCTGTCTACTCTCTTGTCTTATTGGGACTTCCCTTCTTATATCATGGCCTTATTCCCCATATAAGTTGTGAAACCAATCTTGTGCCTTATAGAGTATTCATCAAGTACGGGATCTTTGTGATTATCGTTCGGTCTGCTCATTCTGCTGACTTTACCTTTTCCTTTGCTCCTCCCATTCAGCTTCTTCTCTCCTTCTTTTTCTTGATTGGCCTGCAACACTCTTCTCTTCATTTTGGAAGTATGAATTGGGAAATGTTATCTCGGATGGTGGGCCACTGTCTTATTTGGTTAATCTTCCGTTTGACCCTTGTCGTATACTTTTTCGTGTTATATTTCTTAGGACAATTTTTCCTTGCTAGCATAAAGTCTCAGGTTTTATCTAGTAGTGAGTCCATCTCAACTGACCTATTGACTGGATCTCTGTCCCATGTGCGTAGCTTTGATCCAATGTTTACATTTAATTCTAGAGTTGCCATCTGGCCAGCAATTATGTTCCCAGTCACCTCCCAGCAGTTATTGAATTACCTAGGCATTGTAGCTCAGGCCTACTCATCTATTGACCCATGTGCCTTAGTGTTAATCTCAAATATAGTACCTGCTCTTCTCCAGCTATAGCAGGTAAGTTCTCTTATACATGAAGTACTGGGGGTCTTGTGATAGATTTCACCACTGTTTTATCCTCATTTGATTTCGTATAGGCAAATGCCTCATCTTCGTCTCAGCCAATGATTGCCAGACAGACCTGCCTTCTCTTGTTCTACATGTCTTACTCATGGCTATTACTAGTTTTCTCTTCTCTGCACTTCTATAAGCCAAAAGACTGGTCTTAGAATATGTGGCTATTTCTATTTAGTTCTCACTTGAACTGAGTAATACCTATCATTTCATAATGTGCATAAATTACTACAATATGTACACCCTCTATGTACCTGTCTCCAGCTATTTTATGCTTTATTGTTAAGATATGTGGAGGATATTGTTCTTCTAGCAGCTCTCCGCTTACTGTGAGTTCTCGTCTACACATGTTGTATTCGCTGCTCTCATTCCATCTGTCTTTCATTTGAGGAAGACCTTCGATAGGATATCTTCCTACTACCAATAACATAGTGGTCTGTTCCTCTCATCTTCCATATTTTTCGCCATTTAGCTAGGAATGTTGCCCAACATATACTTGAAACCCAGACTTACTAACAATGTCCTCCTTAAAGTCACCTAATATAATGTGAATCTATTTTGTGAGACAGATATTTTTGTGACTGTCGAGTTCGTCTATTCGGTGTTCAAGCTATTTCAAATAACAAGTTACATATTGTCGATGGTAATATTTATTAGTGCTTAATGATTACATGTATCCTTAATATTTATCTAGTGACCAGTAATCTGTAGTATTGTGTTGGACCATTTCGATTAGTCTCTTTCGGTGGTTCTTTTGTACTTCTTGTTATGTATATCATTGACATAGTTTAGCTCTACCCATATGATCTACATTTTTACCATTCATCTCCTCTGCATGTCGCACTACTTGATGTGAGAACATTCGGTATTACTACTGAAAACTCTTTCAAATTATAAAGATCCACTCCAAGAGACTACAATAAGGAAGAAGAATTCTATCAGCTATAAGGAACGCTATATAATCTATCACTTTGATTATAAATTACAATCTTATCAATTCTATTCACATTCGTAAATATAATCTTTCCCCTTGTAGATGATACTCCTGCTCCTCTTATTACGGTTTTTTTCGGAATATTTTCAAGATCTCCAGTCCATTCTTTACCGTCACATCCACTCATGCCTGGCTAAATGACTTCCCTCAAATGGGATAGTTCAGTTAAACAGACTCCGACTTGTGATGAGAAGATTACTCTTCTACTCCAAATGTTATGTCTATCATCATAAGCAACTCACCATTCTCATACAACTTCTTCAATTTGACTCACTCTCAAGGATCAAGATCATTTCTGCTTGAAAGTAATCCTCCCCTCCATCTAAAAGAATTCTTGGAGTTTTTAATTACTCCAATGAGAATGAGTACACACATTTCTTCCTACATTACATCCCCTAGTTTGGCATTCAAAATCCTGAGTCACAGAAGCGACATGATCGCGAGAGTTCGTAGTGTGTAGGATAACTCCCCATCTCCTCTCCCTATCACATTGTCACTGCCTACAAGTTCCATTCCCTACACGTCTAATTCATCTTTTCACTAATCTACTGGCATTCCTAATCTTTCAACATCAATCATCCAAACCGCCTCCTTTCATAAGGTTAGTTTTTTGCCTCCTAACTGTCACTTCTATACTAGAGTAGACTTCTATGGCATGTTTGAATTGTTCAGCTCTGGATCATTGGGTGTCTTTGGAGGTCACTGAACGTTGTTCTGAGTCCTTAATTTGTTGCAACCACGAAAGGGGAGTCCCTTGCTTGTGAATATTAGGTTCTCGTTATGTAGACAGCGTTTTATACATGGTGGTGTAGCAGTCTTTACGTGTCTATGGTTTGAGAATCCGGCGAGTACAACTATTGAGAATGAACCTTTATTCATGCAATAAGCAAGGGGGTAAAATTTATTGGGCAGATATTTGGATTGATGTATTGCTCATAGTCGAAGATATCAGTTGTGTTTTGCACTATTGACGTTACAAACAAGGTTCGAGATGTATGGATTTTAGTTAGTGGAGTCTTGATTGGACTGCTCTATTGCAATACCAAGCGACTTCGTCTGTAGGAACGTGTTTTGGAGGAATTGTTCATTATTTTCTCTCATCTGGGACTCAATGACAATCATAAAGGGATTACATTCTTGCATTGTGACATTATTCTAGGCTCCTTCCAATGTATAATTTATGGGATTAGTACTCGTCCTCAGAAGCTGGAGCGAGCCTTGTGAGATGTACGGATTTTTCTGAGTATGATGTCCTGAGTTCTTAGAGTTGGTCCCCTCGTTGTGACTTAGTCAATCTTCACTAGTAAAGGCACTCCACTATGACGTTTTTCTGGTCATGTCTTGCCTACAACTCTCGCATCCTTCCTCTAAACACTCCACCTCCTTAGGCCTGTTCTAGTTCTCGATCTTCCTTGAAAATCCCTCGGTTTATCAAACTTCACAAACACCTGTCATCGCATTACACATATACGCAGAAAAGAAGCACTTACAACTCAAACTATACTTCATCAAAGTAATTCTCAACCTCTAAATATGCAAACTGCATAACCTGCATGCAATATGAAATATAAGGTATCATCCACCTATGTAGCTCGCACAGTCTGAGATGTGGGTTACTTCTAGGAAGTTTCCTTGCCATTCTTTTGAAAAACTCTTGCTCAAGCCCATTTATGTTGGAGCAGTCTATTTCATTTTAAACACTTGATTATCCCAACTTACAATCCTTAATGTTTCTTATATCTAGCTAAGAGATCTATAATTGTCTCCCACTTCACGCGGTTATGAATTGATAACAAAGCTATCATACCACCATTGCCATTCCCACTTGTCAACAACTGTACATTCAAAACACACATTACTACCCCCACATAAGCTATATTCATGATTTATGTACTGAAAATTTGCCACAATCCCTGTAGTGGAACTTGTAATACTTACTTCAAGTATCTACATCCATAACTCACTCAAACCATTAACACCATAAGCAAAATAACTCAAACCAAAAACAACATAATACGCAATCCTACTTTTACGTAACAACATTTCAATCAACGAATCTATCCACTCATCAATCTTATATTTACAACCGTTTCAGTTCATACACATTCAGAAAATCAACATTCAACACAGCAGTTTTAGGCTATTAGGCTAACATATTATATAGCAAGCGGACAACTAGTAGTAAGAATGACGATTCTTTATCATCGTTTATGCCATAATGAATACCAACGACACTATATACCTATATCTTCATATATATATTCAAGGAAAGCTCCATTTAAACGACAACACAGAGCTTAAAGATTTCAATTTTGTTAAAAATTAAAAAACATTTCTAGTATCCCAAATAAAGAGATGATTTGGAAGATATAAGGTGTTTGTTATGAATACATATAATGCTCTTATTCAAAAATATCAAAAAATAGGGAATCTATATTGGGGTTTTGTCAATGTATATTAATGAAGTAGAAAGTGAAGAAGGTATTAGAATCTGTATTGTATAGAATCAATTTGTACACAAATGTCTTAAATGCTGGTATTTTCCGATTTTATATTTTTTGTACATATTATTTAATTCTTCAGTTCTAGATGTAAACTCCATATTTTGAATAGGTATTATATCAGAATATTTACAGTATCTCCTCTTTAAATTTGACATAATATAATCTATCAAACTTTAATATATTCTTTATATATCTTTGAGCAAAATTATAATTCGAGGTGAGTCTTAGATGCGCGGGCGGCGAGAAGGAGGGCGAGAACAGCTGGAAGGATGCGGTAGAAAGCCCTGGTAAACCTATGGTACCACATGGTCGGTCATATTTTCCAAGGAAACAACCTTCTGATCTTGGGGGGGGGGTGTGCATTGTTCTTATCTTTTCCAAGGAACTAACCTTCCTTGATCTTGAACTTCTCCTTGAGTTTTCCAACACCTCTAAATGGTTAATCCACAGGGAACTCCTTGCTTCTCCTAAGGATTCCTCGATCCATTAAGACTCCTTGAAGTATGATCCATTTAAAAACATCATAAACACATATGTTTAACAATAATGCAATAATAGAGTTTGCTTTTTATTTGAGTTAGAGGCATTATCAAACCATTAGGGTTCAACAGTGAACAATATGTCAGCTTGAAACTCAACCTCTTATTACCTTTATCACACATTTGTGTGAAATATCAAAGATTATGTTGCAAGCCCTTATTTTATGCAAATAACATTATCTAGTGCTTGTGAAAGTGTCTGACCTACAACTTACCAAACTAGTGAAAGGAATGCTTCTTTATCCCCGAACATGTGTCTTGAGCATCCACCATCCAAATTAACACCCGGTACTTCCTTTCACTTTAGCCTGCCCAAGAATAGCACCACAACATATAGTTTACGAACTTAATATCTGGGTCCCCTATTCACAATATTATGCTTTGTTGTCTTCCCTTCTTCAAACACAACTTCACATGTTTTTTGTCTTGTTTTCCCACATTTCTTCCTAGCGCACAGACATCACGAATTTGTATGTCGATTCATTACCACCAGAGTGATATCAAACATGCATGTCTTTGGTTCATGTCAATATTACCGTCTCTTGAATTCTTTATTCCATGTCGGTTTCCGATAGGGGACCATTAGTCCGGTCTCTCTGTTTGGTGAACAAGCACCCAACTTTCCCCCGCTTATTTTCTTTAATGAGATCAATTGATTCAATAGTTTTGACATGCTAACAATGACTAGCATAATTCTCTACCCTGGTTTCAAGTGGTCTTAGGTCAACCAACTTGATTTTTCTTCTGTAGAAAATCAAAATCACTTTTAAGCTCTCGAGAGTTATAGATTTAAGTTTGAAGACTGTAGGTGATTAGTCATTCAACCACCATTTAGCTGTTTGCCCTTTTCTCAATCTATAAATTTCGGCTGCAAATCAATAAATTTTACGCCTCATATTCATCAAATATCATCAATATATCTACACTCGACTGAATAGGGAAACACATGAAAATTTGCGCTTTTAAGTGTGAATAATTTTCCTGTTGATGAATATTCTAGGTTGCAGCTAAAATTTCAAAGGTTTTTCAACAAAGACAGTCTTTATACCTACTACACAATATATTCTCCCTCCGCCTTCTCCCTATTTTTATTTTTTTGATTTTTTTCCCTTCTCTGAGGTCTTTTTTTTTTTTCATCCTTTTATTTTCCATATTTTAACCTTTTGCGTCAGATACCGGTTCCTTTATCAATCTACTTAACAAGCATAGGTATACCTTAGAAACAGCCAAACCTCATTGTATACCTTAGAAAAAACACAACTAACAACATTCACTTAGCAATAAACTAACGAGAACTAGGCCTAATCTCATATTTTTTTAATGCAGGATGTCCTTCATTTACACTTCCACAATAACAAATTTTGAGGATGCATAGAAAAACTCAACAAAAAAAATGAGCTTTTTTTGTCTAAAAACGAGATTTAAGTGCTCGAACGGCTACTCTACCCAAAAGCTACATCTACCACTATCTACTCACTCCAAAACTACCATATCCAAACACCCTTCTTTCATTTTAGGTTTTTGACTTGGTTAAAAACTTTTAAAAGTCCCTAAAAAAGCATACATCCAAACACGCCGACGAACAGTTGACAATTACCTAACCTAGTGGCGCCCGTGGGCAAACAACGGCTGCATGTAAAACTATAAAATGATATATAAATATGGAATTAGACTACTCATCTTATATCATGATCGCAGCCTCCCATCTACCTAACTGTTGCACCGCTTAGTGAGTCTCATCACAATAACAAAACTCTCCAAATTCAACAGAAAATGGAGTTTCTACACAACTTACACAATTCATGCCGCACCTTTCTAGCGAAGTTTTTAGTGTGCTAAATTGCTCATTATGTTCCTATATTGCCCCTACTACAATGGATAAGAAGACGGATGCTAAAGGAAAACAAACCTCCAATAACCGTCGAATTCTGGCCACTTATTGAGCCATCTTCATCTTCTTAAAGGCCTTTCCTCACCAGCCTTGGGCGGAAACTAGCTGATCAATACGGTTCAATCCTTCCTGCTTAATCTTGGTGTCGTGCGACACCTGGTTGTAAGCTCTGCAGGGGTGGCAAAGGAGTGTTTTGCAGGCATCAATGATAGGTTTCGTAAACCGGCCTCACAAGCATCTTTGTGAGCATCTGGCTTACAACTCTCCATGTTCGGGTATCACCCCTATGGCGAGTACTGGCGTGAGCATGCGTAAGATTATTACTGTCGAAATCCATGTCCCCAATCAGGGTTAGACCTGTTAAAAACTGTCAATCACTCAGAATAAATCCGCTATTAGTAAAATTTCATTGTTGGGTTGAAACCAGTTGACATTGAACGCTGGTTTAGTGACATTAGTATTTGGACATCGTAATTAATTAGTTTCGGCAAGTCTTTGGAGGAGTTATACAAAGGTGAGGAATATAATCAGCGGGTAGCAGCATTCAGAGATTTCTTCAAACTGGCAGGTACATTCGTCCTAGGCGATTCACTTCCTGTCCTAAGGTGGTTAGATATCGGAGGGTACGAGAAAAGGATGAAGAAGGTTGCAAAAGAGATTGATAATGTGGCTCGAAGTTGGTTASAAGAGCGTAAACAAAGAAGCTCAAAAGAGAAACAAGAGAATTGGGCTTTCATGGATGTGCTGCTTGATATTCTTGAGACAGGTTCAGAAAGGACTTCAAAATTTGAAAAAGATACAATCATTAAAGCTACTAGTATGGTAAGAACTCGTACATGTCCCTGAAATTTGATTTCTTTGATTCGTTAGTTAAAAGAATTTAAGATAGTTTCTACAACTCTTATGAGTTGAACTGACAAGATTTCATCATACAATGTTTGTAAACATTTTCACCAAGGCTTCTTCCACATAAGGTAGCAATAAATGAATTTATATACACAACCGTCACAACGTATCGGAGTGTTTTTTTCTAAGATTTATCCTTGTATTGAGCAAATATTAGCTAAATTAAGTTAAAATTAGTTCAATTAATTTCATAAAAGAGACACAAATAATAGTCACGACCATCTCAAAGAATAATAAATTCAGCTCAGATATATTCAAATAAGTTAACTCCAAAGAAAGAAAAATTATGTTGAGTAGAACAGAGTATTAAATATAGTTGTATAGATTATACAACACGCACATAATTTACCTCATTCTAACAGAGACATCTCTAGCTAACAAGTCTTAATCTTCTATCTCAAACCATTATCAGATTAGAGCTTAAGCAAGTAAGAACATCATACTACCTATTTGCAAATATAATCGTAACAATAAYGGTAAGAAGATAGATGACAGCAAGTCCTAATGTATATKATTGGCTAATTGCACAACACATCAGAACTTACATACCTCACAATTTTWTAGTTCATGATTCTGGCRGCAGCAGACACAACATCAGTGACGCTGATATGGGTGCTATCGTTAGTACTCAACAATAAAGATRTMCTGCAGAAGACTCAAGCTGAACTAGATGCAGTGGTCGGCAAAGAAAGGCTGGTAGATGAATCAGACYTGAAGAATCTAGTCTACTTGCAATCAGTTCTCAAGGAGTCTATGAGACTATATCCTGCAGGCTTCCTTTCAGTCCCTAGAGAATCCGTCACAGATTGTACTGTGAGCGGCTACCACATTCCTGCTGGCACTCAGCTTCTTGTGAATCTCTACAGAATACATAGAGATCCACATGTGTGGAAAGRCCCCTTGAACTTTRATCCWGAAAGATTTCTCACAACTAACAAGGACCATGATTTCAGAGGGAAAAATTATGAGTATATGCCATTTGGAAGTGGTAGGCGGATATGTCCTGGTATATCTTTTGCTCAACCGGCTTTGGAGTTGACACTAGCTCATTTACTCCATGGATTTGATATCTCAGTTCCGTTTGGTGAAACAATCGACATGACAGAGGATATTGGACTAAGCAACTCAAAGGCTACCCCACTAGAAGTCATCCTCACACATCGCCTTCCTCGCCACCTATACAGTAACACTKCTATGTTTGTCAATTAGTTTACATTTGTATTTCAACAATGTATGTTTGAGATTACAGAATTTCACTTTAACTTTCACTTCTATTAGGGATTTCTCAAAAAATGTTTTTACAATAAATTAGCCTAGCATAGTGCCATAACCAAGTGATAAGGCTAAATCTCTAGTAAATGGAATTCAATTGAAACATTTCATAGCAAGAAACATTAAAATAACTCTAGAATGATGTTTCATCCCCATCCACACCCCACAACCAACTAAGACTCACTTGAGCAAGTTTCCTATTTTACCCAATAATCTAATTAAATATCATACAATTCACCATCCATCAACACAAAACACCACTGTATACTCGTTCATTTATGTACACACCTTGTCATTACATATGTTAATTAATTATTACTCCCTTCCGTACATAAATAATTGCAACGATTTGACATAAAGTAGAGAGGAAAAATAACTAATCATCATAGTTATTATGTTACGGAGGGAGTACGTTATTTCTTTGTTAGCAAATACATAGGATATTAATTGGCTACTTCTTTTCCTTTAAAATGAATTAGTGAAATCGACCCATTTGTGATTATTGATAGGCATATGGTTGAATATCAATGGTAATGAAGAGTTCAAATGAGAGAGATAAACCAAGTAACTCCGGCAGTACTCCCTCCATTTTTTTATGTTCCATACCAAATTGGCACAGTATTTAAGAGTTTAAATTAACAGAGTTAGATAAATAGTTAAGTAAGTAAGATAAAATAGTTGAGTTAAGTTAGGATAAACAGTAAGGTATGAGTGAAATTGTTTTGGAAAAGATATTTAGGTGAATATCTTAAGTGAAGTAATGAAAGTATAATTTAGAAAAGCAAGTATATTCGATTAATAGTACCATACTCTCTGTTCCTTAAAGAAGTTACCAGTCACCTATTCATTACGCTTCCCAATGCATGTTTTGTATCGTTTATATCTTAGTTGTATATTTGTTAAAATTATAACGAAATTGAATATTAATTAATGTATTCATCAACCCGAATCAAACAAGACCCCACTGACTATTATATATTCTTATAAAATGATAGTATATTCACAAGATTCTCTTCACTTGTCAATAGTCAAATAAACGCATATGTAGACTTTAAGAACGGAGGAGTAGAGTAAATAAAATAGGTAAAAAGTAAAAAAGTTATTTTAGATTGGTTAGAATAACTAAAAAACGGAGGGATATTATTTTATTATTTTTATTATTAGAAATAAATTTTTGAAAGTGAGAATGCATAATTTATATTTTTTTGTTGATTTTCAATACTAATACTACCTTTGTTTTTTCTAAATTTTTCATATACTATTTTTTCTGATTTTTAAATTTATGAAATATAATTTCAAAGGATTTTTTCTGAGAATAACAAAATATGATTAAAAAAGATGAAAAATATATTCAACTTGGCAAATTAGATTGGTTTGAGAGTCGAGAGAGTAATTCAATACCAAGAAAATTAGCTTTAGCTAACCACTTGCGAAGAATTCCCGGAGCAGCGAGTCCCACATCAGCTAGCAATGGATAGAAATAGCCCAATTAAGAGACATTGCGGCACAAGCTCAACAGCTCAACAGCTAGGAAAATAAGCCTTAGCTCAGTTGAGGGGGTTTAGTTATTATGAGATACGTGAGAAGTAATGTAATCAATAGTAAATTCATTCCACTTGCTTGTACTCTCTGCTTTATTCTTAACTAAAAACATTCTAAGCTTGTAAACCGATAAGTGAAAGCGAAGTCTATTCACGGGCTAAAAGTAACCATTAGTGGATTGGTCGACCTCAAAGCTACCCCGCGGTTTTCTTCCCGATTTGATGGATTCCGCCCTTCAATCATCTCTGTGCTGTCCTTCTATTTTTTGCGACTTTAATTGTTTTCCGTATTATCTCGCCTTTAACCTTGCCTACTACTCTCAAACAAATTAACTCATCTGTTTCATAAACACTATTCTTAAATTCTGAACTAAGGTAATGAGCACTGAGTACATTTTCATTCACATTCTCACTTTTCATCCACATCTGAACTCTCACTTCCTAAAAGCTCTAAATCAAAATGGGATTTTACATATCCATTAGCTCTCTAATGTAGTCTACGAGCTGTTTGCCCCTGTTACTATTTCGTATATCTGTTCTACGTACAATTGAAAAAAGAATATGGGAATTATGTGGATCTCTAGAGGACTCCTATAGTATGTCTCTCTACCTTATTCGCATGCCTATATTATAGGTCCATCTTACATCTTTCTTAAAGGCCTTCCTACATCAAGACTAAGGAAACATTAGTCCTGATCCACATATGGCCAAACTTCAATGTTTAAGCTCGGGGTGTTCGGCCGGCCCTGGATTGTAAGACAGCAGCCAGACAATGGCAAAGGAGTATGTTTCAGTGGTCAAGCCAGTAAAATGACTTAGTGTTTGTAACCGGCTCGAGAATTGTTGAGGAGCAATTCGATAGGCTTAATCGACTTTGGACCATGTTAAGGCTTTCAGCCCATATGGGCAGTACTGGCACGAGATACGTAAGATAGTCACTATGGAACTTCTGTCCAATCGCCAGGTAGAGATCTTGAAAGATGTCAGGAACTCAGAAACAAGGTCAGCCATCACGAAMATTTCAACAGCAGGTTCTGAAGCAATTGATATGACACAATGGTTTCRTGACATTAGCATGAACACTATAGTAAGGTTGGTTGCAGGCAAGTCCTTGAAGGAATTTTAGCAGGGTGATGAATATGATCGATGTGCAACAGCAATTGTGGATTTCTTCGAATTGGCAGGTGCATTTGTCCCTGCTGATGCATTTCCACTAGTGAGGGTGTTCGATATTGGAGGGTATGAGAAAAGGATGAAAAAAGGTTGCGAAAGAGATTGATAGTATAGCTCAAAGCTGGTTGGAGGAGCATAAAACATAAAAGTAGAAGAAGCTCAAATGACTACCAACAAAACTGGGATTTTTGAGACAGGACAGGAATAGCCTTTTAAATTCGAAAAAGATACAATCATCAAGGCTACTTCCATGGTAAGAACTCGGCAGAGTCAATGAAATTTGATTTCTCTAATATCAATTATGAGATTTAGCAAATTCTTGAATAATGAACGAGTGACAAGAACAAAAAAGATTATATTACAACACCTGAACAACTTAACAGTTCCTACCTTGGCTTCATAATATGTGAAATTGTGAACTYTAAGATCTTAGATAAGCTTATTTTTTACATGTATTCACTTAAGGTAGCAATTATTAGAACTTATGGCATTTACATGGACTTAAATTCCCTGAAAGTGTTTTCTAAGGAAAAACAAACAGAGCACCATATTATTGAGTAGGTTGGGGACTAAAACTCTGTCGTCTGAGAGAAAATGATATAGCATTGTGAACTGAAGCAAGTCTTCAACCTTAAAGAAAAGTAAGATTAGATTTAACAGTTTTTTTACTAAACAAGTAAGATTTTAATATTATTGACTAGCCTAGTTATATCAAATACTCCCTCAAAAGTATTAATAGGCAATGATTATGGCGGCAACAGACACAACATCAGTAACCCCAACATGGACACTATCATTGCTGCTTAACAATAAAGATGTTATGAAGAAGACTCAAGCTGAACTAGACACAGTGGTGGGAAAAGAAAGGGTGGTGGATGAATCAGACCTGAAGAATTTAGTCTACTTGGTATCAGTTCTCAAGGAATYTATGAAACTATACCCTGCTGGCCCCCTTTCAGTCCATCGAGAATCCATTACAGACTGCACCGTGAGGAGTTACCACATCCCTGCTGGCACTCRGCTCTTTCTTAATCTATACAAAATACACAGAGATCCAAATGTGTGGGAAGACCCTTCAATCTTCAATCCTGAAAGGTTTCTCACAGCTTGCAAGGACTTTGATGTTAGAGGGAAAAGTTATGAATTTATGCCATTTGGAAGTGGTAGGCGGATCTGCCCTGGTATATCATTTGCTCAACCGATTTTGCTGTTTACACTAGCTAATTTACTCCATAAATTTGAA